>JAODAL010021140.1:0-67747 GCA_025379985.1 Phyllomedusa bahiana | reverse complement strand
GAAATTTCCCGACTTTGGTTGCCCAACCCACCTCCCCAAAAGGGGGACGGGGAATGGATACGGGAGGTTCATGTGCTTCAGCGTTTTTGAGGAGTTCAGAAAAACCCGGATTCTCCCCCCCGCTACAGCCAATATCGCAGACCTGGGGGGAAATGGATCTTTTTTGAAACAGGGCGAGAAAACCAAAACCCTGTTCCTGTTAGAGCCCTTGAGTCGGGAAAGAGGGACGGGGCGGGGGGGTTTGGGGATGGGTCTGAGGCCTGAAAAATTGGCCGGCTTCCAAACCCCCTTATCAGGTTGACCCCCCCCCCCCTTTTTCTTTTTTTTTTTCGTGTGAGCCCGGGTGAGCCAACCGCTAAATTCTGTTTTTGTTTCTTTTTTTTTTTTTTTTTTGATTTGTTTGTCGGGTTTTTTGGCATTTGTTTTTTTGTTCTTTTTTCAAAAATTTTAGTTCGGGGCCTACACTTGGGGGACGTTATTTGAGTGCGGTTTTCCTAAAGAGGCACACGTGGGGGCCCCGGAGGGGGAAAACCGGGAGGGGCCCCCCATGTAGGGGGTGCGGCCCCCAGTCCCGGACCCCCGAAGTGAGACAATTGCCCTTCTCTGCGCTTAGGTTGCAGAAAAAGGTTTTAAAAAACATATGTGGTCTCCCCCCCTCCCCTTTTGGTCGTCTTTTTCCCTTTTCCTTTCTTCTCCCCCCTTGTTTCCCCCCCCCCCACCCCCCGCAACTCCCCCCCCCCTTTTTTTTTTTTTTTTTTCCCCCTTCGGGCCCCACTCCCAAATTGGATGTTTTTTGGTTTTGGGCCCTTTTTTTAAGTGGCCCCCTCGGAAATTTAAAGCTATTAGGCCTTGGAAAATTGTATGCTTAATTGATATTTTGTGAAACCTTTGTGAAGGTTTTTGGTTTTCTGTTTGTTTTGGTTTTACAATTAAAAGCATTTAAAAATAAAAAAAAAAAAAAAAAAAAATCTTTGCTGAAAAATTTTCTTAAAAAATTTGAAAGATTACGTTTTAAATTTTTTAACCCCCCTAATGTTGAAAAAAAATTAAAAAAGACTTTTTAAAAAAATGAAAGCATCGGGAAAAATTTTTGATAGATGTTTAAATTTTAAAAAATATTTTCTGGGTTTGACTTTTTGTCTTACCGCAGACATTTATTAACTTTGAAAATGTCAAATTTTTACAATATTTTTCATAAATAAACAAGGATTGTATGGACCAATATTTCTAACCGAACGCCTGAAAAGTAGTTAATAACCAGCACATTTTTTTGTTTTTGGGCCCCCTTTTACTTTTAAAAACCAGTCAAAACTTTTTTTTTTCAATGACCCATTTTGTATGAGGCCTTGTTTTTTGGGGAAAAAAAGTTGTACTTTTTGTCGGAAAAAGTTTAAGTTCACGTAAAAAATTTTTGTATTTTTTTTTTTAAAACCCATTAAACCTTTTTAACACTAAAAAAATTTGGTTAGATTGATTTTTACAGGTTTTATGGTGGGAATGGTTTATTTAAAAATAGTATAGTTTTTTTGTGTGTAATGAATGCACAAAATTTTTTTTTTATATATTTTTTTTTACGTTTTTTTAAATCCCAAAAAGGGATAAATGTTTTCTTTTTTTTACACTTGGTAATGTTTTAGCATTTTCATTTATGCCTAAACATTATGTTCTTTTCCCGTTTGAAAAAGGCAGTTTCAATGCAGTTTACGGGGTGTGCCCTGATAAATTGGCTAGTTACAAAAAGAAGCCCCGGGAAACTACTCTTGGTCCCCAGACCTAAATTGAAACAGTTGCCCCTGGACTCCATCAGGTAAACCGGGGAAAATTCCGATTTCCCGACAGAGCAGGGGAAAGGCACTTTGATTTCCCTTTTGGAAAATTGGACCGCGGCAATAAAAGGGTTAATGGTGGGGGGAAGAGGGGTTTCCTCCGCTTTCTGCCACTTCAGAGACTGGCTGGGAAAAGGGTTCTGAAGTACACTGTTTGATTCTCACCCAAAGCTGCGGGAACCAAGGAGCCGCAAACCTTTTGGCTGATGTTGCATTTAAAGTAAAAAGGGCGCCCCTTGCGAGAAAAGAACCTAAAATTTGTCAAAACATCGGGGGGTTTTTTTAAAGGGGGTTTAAAAAAGAAAACAAATATGTATGGAAAACAGATTCTGAATTAAGGGATAGGAAAAAGTTTCAAAGTTTTTCCCCACAAAAAAAGTGCATGTCTTTTTTAAAAAATTTGGGGCTCGTCGGAAAGGTCAAAATTTGACTGGGGGCGGTAAGGGGTTAAAAACTTTATTTTGGGCCCTACAATGATATTGTACACCATTTTGGTATGAAAAATACTTTTCTGTAGTTTGAAAAAAAACATCCAGTATCCACTTTCGGCCACTATAACTACATAACAAATCATGGTAGATCAGCACAAGCCAACAGGAAAAATTTATTTTAAAATTTGCGGGCAAAGATCACCCACTCTGGATTTATGTTTGCCACAAAGAAATGGTCGGTGCATATTTTGGGTTTGGGTGTTAAAGTTTTAGCCGTTTTTTTGGTAAATTTGGGAAAGAGGGTGGTTTTAGCAAAAAAACCCCAAGGTTACACAAGTTTTAAATTTGGAACTTAAATTGCATTGCCGAAAAATCTGGTCTGAATGTGCAGGGAGTCTTATAAAAAAAAAGATGGGCTTTTAGACATTTGTAAAAATTTACGGTGGATACATAAAATTGTCCGTTTGGGGACAAATGAGAACTTTGGGTTCTTCTTTTTCGAATCCCTAGTCAGATCCAAAAGAATATTGTTTTCATTTTTTGGGCACCAGTGAAAAAGGAAAGACTTTGTATAGCTTAAACAGGTACAAAGCCGGCAACAAAAAAAAAAAAGGGATGGGGGGGATACAATACCGGGAAAAGATTAGAAAGGGGATTAGGGTTATTTAGTTTTGGGGGAAAAGGGGGGTTTGGGGGGGAAATTTTTAATTTTTTTAACTACGAAAAAGGTCTTTTTAATTTAATCTCTCTCAAGTTTTTTGTATCCCCGGACGTATCGAGAAACAAAGTGTCATCTAGGGAAATTTTAAAAAGGTTTTACATAAAAAAGGAAAAATTTTCTTTATGTAAGTGCGGGGAGACTGTGCAACTCTTGAAAAGGAACTTGTCTTGGTAAATTCACTACCGTAACGAGTTAAAAAAGGGTTTTGTAGAATTTCTAGAGCGGAATTAATTAACAATTTTATAGGGACTAGGATTCGGAGATGTTTCTGGTTTAAAATTTCTAGTGTGTTAATATAAAAAAGTTTTAGTGATGGGTTTCTGGAGTTGGTCTGGATACATTTTTAGATGTAATAATATAACACGTTATAGTAAATAAGATTTTGGAGAAGGGTTGGTTTACATTTCTAGATGAAATTAAAAAACAGTTATAGGGACTAGGATTTGGAAAAAGGGTGTTGATCCGGGATTTATTTGATTCCCAGATTGGAGTAGCAGGTTTTTTTTTCTCTAAATGGGGCCCAATTCGCTTAAAACCTTTCTGGGTTTTTTTTTTTGTCTTTTTTGGGGATTAACACTTTTGCAAAATTTGGGAGGGAAACTGTTTGGATGTTGTCTTTTTTAGCCTTTACAGAATTTGTTAGGTTTTAGTTTAAAAATATATTCAAAAATGTATTAGAGGTCCCACTGCATTTTGTAACAAAAAATATTTACCTACAAAACAGGGAGCCACAGAACATGTCAGTTCCTTGAAGCACAGAATTGTATTCAATTTTATTATATCTAATTTTCCTGTGTACATCTCTTTACCAGTCAATGCAATAATAAGAAATTTGTAATTATCTAGTTTGTTTTCTATATTTCCATTTCAGAGAAAAAATGCTATTAAATGGTAAAGTGTTTTTGACTTCCCACACCAAAGTGTGATTTTGTGTAAACAGTAACTATATCCAAATAATCACATGTCGAATAGTGGCTGGGACTGGCAATTGTATTAAAGGCTAGCATCAAAGAAGCATGTAATCCAGGTACTTTAATGGTCTGCATTACTGGAGAGCAATTTTATGATACTTGACTGTTCACTCTATACATGCAACCAGATGTCTTTGAAAGGCTCCTAGTGCTCTCATATGACAATGCCATATATTTGCTATGCTCTAACATATACCTATATCTATTATGCACAAGTAAACTGAACTAGTATGTTGCATGCATAGTGAAGGGTACTGACCTTGGCTTCATCTGCACGCTGTGCATCTGATGCCCACTATATCTATGACTATTCATAGGTACTGCAAGCTAATCTATAACTTAATATTTTTCCTTAGTGCTGCAAGTAATATAAAGCACTGTTCTTAATCTCTTAATGCCACTGTTGTGTTGAGCTGCGTATGAAATGGCTCAACAAGTGAGCCACCACCATACCCTCTTACCAACATTATAACATAACTATAAATGTCAGTAAAGGGTTAAGAGGTAACAAAAGTAGAAGAAATATTCTGCTGGTTTATGTAAATGCAGGAAAAGAGGTCACTGTAACTGTATATTATAAAATGCAGGAGAACCAAAAGAATTATTGCATTACAGGTAGTGTTGCCGATCGCATTTTGATCCGAATCTGAGTGATTCAGTTCGGAGGGGCCAGAATTGTTTTTTTGGTTAAAAAAAGACAACTGTAACCCAGAATACTAAACCCAGCTCAGTGTTTACCGTGTTTCCCCGACAGTAAGACACCCCCGATAGTAAGACGTAGCGGGGAGTTTAGGGACGTCGACTAATGTTTGACGTACCCGAAAGTAAGACGTAGTAACTGTACTTTTGTCTGCCCCTCGGGCGCAGCGATGGCCCGGGCGCCGACAGGGACACTTCAGCTATATGCGGCTCCTCAGGGAGCGCAATATAACTGAAGGCGAGTGAGCGCGCAGTGTCGGGCGCTGCGCTGGCCCGGGCACTGTCCGCGATTCCTTCACCTATATGCGACTCCTCCGGAGCGCATATAAGTGAAGGGATACCACTGCGGGGCACAGAGCGAGCGCTCCGTGCTCCGCAGTGGTCTCCGGGCGGCCACAGACTGGCTGCTGTCCTGAGATCTCGGCACAGGCAGCGTGTGTCATCACGCTGCGTGCGCGGCCTGATGATGTCACCCGCCTGTGCCGAGTAGAAGATAGAGCCGAGCGGAGACCGCAGGGATCCAGGTAAGTGATTGTTTGTTTTTTTATTTTGATATTATTACCTACAGCCTGCCTATACCTGCCTACAGCTGCCTTATACCTGCCTACAGCCGGCCCTATACCTGCCTACAGCTGCCTATACCTGCCTACAGCTGCCTATACCTGCCTTATACCTGCCTACAGCCGGCCCTATACATGCCTACAGCTGCCTATACCTGCCTACAGCTGCCTATACCTGCCTACAGCTGCCTTATACCTGCCTACAGCTGGCCCTATACCTGCCTACAGCTGCCTATACCTGCCTTATACCTGCCCTATACCTGCCTACAGCTGCCTTATACCTGCCTACATCCGGCCATATACCTGCCTACAGCTGCCTATACCTGCCTACAGCTGCTTTATACCTGCCCTATACCTGCCTACAGCTGCCTATACCTGCCTACAGCCGGCCCTATACCTGCCTACAGCCGGCCCTATACCTGCCTACAGCTGCCTATACCTGCCTACAGCTGCCTATACCTGCCCTATACCTGCCTACAGCCGGCCCTATACCCTGCCTACAGCGTGCCCTATACCTGCGTATGGGGCCATATACCTGCCAATATAACATACCCCGAAAGTAAGACATAGTGGGACTTTTGGGGGTAAAAAGAATGTAAGACGCTGTCTTACTTTCGGGGAAACACGGTAGTATTCTGGCTTTTAACTGGTCTTAAGGGCTAAACTTACTAGTTCCCGTCACCTCCGATCCTGCGCTACTCACACATGCCACTTCTCATCTGACATCACTTTTGGTCCATCACCACATTAGGATATCTTACATGGACGTGGGACCAGAAGTGATGTCAAAGAGCAAGCACTTTGGAACTACAGTTGACAAAGACTATTAAAGGGGTTTTATCGTTACAAAGATCATGTCTCAGATTATGGGGACAGTAAAAATAAGCACTTTTGTAATTGGGTTGCATTACCTCAGTCACTTGGTTTAGCAGATATGAGCTTCTCTGTAAATCTGCATTCTGTTTCTGCTGTTGCTCTGATGCTGGTCAAAATGCCCCCTGGTCGATTTTCTAGACACACCCCCCTGCACTGTGATTGGCTGGCTGACATTTCATTCAGCCTGTTGGGATACGCCCCTAGAAGGAAATCCCCCGGCCCAACCCCCTTTGCGCTGTGTTTGGGGCTCCCGGGCCCCACTCGGGTGTTTATTTCCCTCTGAGTTTTGTTAATATTGATAGTGAAACCAAGGTTGCGGGTCTCAATATATTTTCCCCCAGCTTTTATGGTGATGTTTTGGGCAATTATGCCGTTTTAAAGGGCTTTTGCCAAGGGTTGTTTTCCCCTCCCCCAAAGGCCCGGGCCTTAAGTGTATTTTGAAAAGAGGGGTTTTTTCCTCAGGGCTAATGAACCCCCGCCTTTTATGATGCCATGTCTTTTTGTGTAAAACTTAAGGATTAAATAATGTGTCTGAAAAGCTGCTGTTTTTAGTGAAGTGTTAGGTGGTTCCCCTTTTGAAGAAAAGGATTTTTGGGGTTTTTAAAGCCCCTTCAGTTTTTTTTCTTTTTTTTTTTCTTTTTTTTTAAAAATTTGGTAAACAAAAGTAAAGATAGGGAAATTTTTGTGTGGGACATCTATAATTTTGTTTATAAACACACACAAAGCTCCCCTAATAGTTGTCCATTGTCACGTAGTCACACCAAGAACTTCCAACTTATGTGATAAAGGGCTTATATTGTGGGTTTTTGAACATGATATAGGGGAGTTTTGTATGTGTATATATTTATATAATTATAGAGATTTGACAAAATTTTTTAGGTCTCTTTTACTATGTGGAGAATTTAGGGGGGGGAATACTTGGGGAGGGACTAGAACTAAAAACCCCTTCTTTTGGTAAAGCTAAAACTCTTACCGCTGCCCCAAAACAGCCAAGTTATTTAAAGGTGACCCGGGTCTTTTCAAAAAGGCTGAGTGTTCTCCCCCCCACTTTTTTTCACTCTATTTTCCTGACGGGAAAGCAGGATTTTTAAATTGGGAAAGCGGACATTTGTAGTTGAGTAAGGTTCTCCCCGTTGCCCAGTACAATTTGGGTTAAAGGGCCATAGAATTTAAAGGGGGGCTGGGGTTTTTTAAATGTCATTTTGTGTTTTTTAAAATAAAATTTTGAAAAATAAAAACAGGGGGGGCTTGCTGGAGTTTGGAGCCTAAAGGCTGCAGAAATAGAAGAGGAGGTAAGAGTGTTATACCCGGGACAACTTTTAATTTAAAAAAAAAAAAAGGGGTTTTTCTCATACATTGATTCATCTTGGAATTTATTTTGAATTCAGGGGCGTGTTCATGGCTTTACAAGCTACAGTAGAAGCCAGGTCTGGGAAAATATAGCAAAAAGTGTGGCAGCCCTTTAGGATAGACAAAAAGGTTGTAGTTTTAGCAAATGAGGAGCTGATGCAGGGCCCGTACAAGAGAGGGAAAATTCAGTGATGTGGAAAAAGTTATGGGGCATATATTGCAAAAATGGGCTTGTTTTTGCAAGATCTTTAACCCTTCAGGACCCCGGGGTTTTTTTTTTTTTTTGACCCGTTCGTTTTTTTCCCCCCTTTGCCTTCTGAAAGCCCTAAAATTTTTATTTTTCCCCTCATAGAAAACGGGGGGCTTTTTTTTTGCGGGACAAGATTTTACTTTCTAATGGTGTTAATCCCTATACTTTAGAAAAATTTTTGGGGGAAACGGCAAAAAAAAAAAACCCAAATGGGGCCCAAAAAGTGAAAAAAACGTATTTTCGGGCCCTGTTTCTGGGTGATTTGCTTTTTTTGCCCTTCAATCTTCGGTAAATTAAAAGTGTTTTTTCAGTATTTACAGGTTTTTACGCATCCCTCAATACCAAAACCCCTTTTTTTTTAGGGGGTTTTTGTTATGTTTTTTGGTTTCATTTAAAAAAAATTTCCAAACTTTTTTATTTTTGACATTTGCGCCGCGGGCCCGTTTGTTTCGACCAATAACTTTTTTGTACTAACACCTAAAGGGCAAAAAGTGAGGGGGGCTTTTTTGCGGGGTGAAGGGGTAATTTTTTTTCGTGTAGTTTGGAAATGCATGGGGATTTTTTGTTTATTTTTTTCCATTTTTTGAGTGACGTAAAATGGGCCAAAAAACGCAATTTGGTTTTTTGGAATTTTTTTTTTTTGGTGTTTAGCGTACGGGGGTAAATGTGTTATATTTTTATAGATCAGACTTTTTCGGACAGGGCGCCCCAAAATTATGTGAAACTTTTTTCTTATTTTAATGATTTTATTTGTAAAATGGGGAAAAAGGGGGGTGTTTTTGAACTTTTAATATTTTTTTTTTTTGTATTTTTAAACTTTATTTATTTCTTTTTTTTCGAAAACATTTGGGCCCTCTATGGTGCTTGCCCCATTTGGGGGCGCATTTTTAAATAAACCAAATTGCATTGCATAGGAAATGCATTAGGGTGTCAAAAAATGGGCGGTTTCCCCATTTCCTTTTGGGGCGGAGGGGAAGGGGGCAAAACGGGGCCGGGTAAGTGACGGGGGCCTCCACAAGGTCCCCCCCACCATCCCGGGGTTTCATGGGTTTCGGGCGTATAGCTGCGCCGGTGTCAATGACTTTTTCCCCGATCGGTGCCCCGGGAAACGTTGGCATTCATTCGGGAAGCGGGCCTTCTTTCCCGGGTTTGTCTAAATGGGTAAAACAGCGCCAGCGGGGGGAAGCCCACGCCAGCGTTGGTTACGGGCCGGGTGTTAGGGCGATTTTGTTGCTAAACCCCCCGGCGGCTGGGGGCGGGGGGGTTTCGCGGAGCACCCCCCTGCAAAGCCCCTTAGCGGCTCGGGGGCCCTTAAATATACTCAAAAAAAAAAAAGGGAACCCCTTTTAGCGGGGAACAACCCCTTTAAGCATTATGGGACAAATTTAAAAAAACCAATTTTTGGGTTTTAGGGTTGTGTTAGGGTTGGATAATGGTTTGGGTTTAGAATTAGAGTGAAAACATGTGGGTTTGGGACATCCTTAATCCAACTTTTTTAAATAGGTTTTTTTTTGAAAAAATTGTCAAAATTCTTTTTAATACAATTATAGACATAGGATAGTTTTGAGAGAGTTTTAATCTTTTTTTTTTTTGGGCGGGGGTTGCTAGTAATTTAAACCCCTGTTTCCCGTTATTGGGGATTCTCTTTGAAAAGATTCATGTTAAAAAAGTAGATGGCCGGGGAGGAGAAATTTGAAGGGGATGCTGTTTCGGGAATTATACTTCAAGCATTGATGCACAATATCAAAAACTGTTTTAATGTGTGCCATAAGGCGTTTTCTAAAACATTTCTAGTGGTTCATCTTTAAAATTACTTTGCAAATTGACAGATTTAAAAAGAGGACATGGCAGTTAAACTTTAGAAAAGGGTTTTTTTGCAGAAAACTAAATTGGGGGAATACAAAATAGGGAAAAAAAATTTTTTGGAGGAAAAACTTTAAAGCTCTGCCCTTAAGTGGTTTTCATTGTGAAAATACCGTTCTTATTATTGTTTACTAAAAATTTAACGAGTGACATAATTTGAACAGACTGTAGGAGCTCATCTTAATTATGATTATTTCCTAGCTGTAAAGCAAACATAACAGGTTTATTTTTGTGAAGCAGTTGGCACAATGATGAAACATGGTGATTAAGGCTTTTTCTCTCAGTCATATTGAATCTGAACCTGTTTGTGTGGGTATACTCGCCAAAAGAATGCAAAGTCTTGCTTTACTTTAATGATCAATATATATGCTTTCCACATATTGAGTCCAGAAATCTATCAGTCTGCTTCAGCACAGAGACAAAAAATACACTGCAAATTGTATTGATAAGAACCAGCTGTAGGTTGTCTGTCAAATAAGAAATTGATGCCAAAGTAGCAAAACAAATTGTAACAAATTCTGTTTCCAGTGTTTATCTGTTACAATTTTTACTGGATAAGTATACTCCTTGAACTACAATCTGTTCTGGCTAAAAAGAGATGTGGAGTCAAAGGGTATGTTCACATGGCTTATTTTGGAGCGTATTTTGCGGCGTACTGTGCTTTATACGTGGGAAAATGCGGCCCGCAATTACGGTAATCCATAGCTCTCATAGGGAACTATGGATTATGCCTCCTCTCCCCACTCGTACAATACGATCGTATTGTATGCGTGGGGAGATAAGTGACATGTCAATTATTTGCGGCGAATACGCGTCGCTAGTAATGAATGCCAATGGGGCCGGCAGCCCGTGGGGGTACGCGCGTATAAGTGCGAGCGCCCGAAACACATGAAGTACATCGTGTGAACATACCCTTAGAAATCTCTCCGTTCTTCTATCTTATCCATTGCAAGGAGTTATGGTCTTTCCTGGTGGGATTCCCAGGTCATGATCCTCATAAGTAATTTTTGTCTTAAAGAAAAACACCCAGCTTGTTTGCTTTCAATGGAATGAGAAAATTGTCCAAAATGTTTATGTATAACTATGCATTGACTGTTGAGGTAATGATTTTATATACAAATTCCAACCTTGAGATGTGTAAAGCTGGTAGAGACATCCCCCAACAGACTGCAGCTATCATTGCAGCTAAAGGTGGTTCACCAAAGTATGGGTGGGGTGAATCCATATGCATGCCCCACTTTTCAGTTTTTTAATTTGCACAAATGTGGAAAAGCACTCCATTAAACTCCTCAAATACTTGCTACTTTGTGTTGCTTTATCCCATAGAATATTAATAAAGAACATTTAAGTTTGTGACTGTAACGTTTAATAATGGGGAACTGTTAAAGGGTTACGGATACTTGTGCAACCCATTGTATTTTTTATTGAGCTCCCAAACCACATTAAGAAGAATTCCCGGCTAAATAAACTCCTCCCTAATTTCAGGTATTCAGTCATTGGAACAACTTCTCCGTATATGGGTGAACAAATATCTCCAACCCTGGCTACAGAGAACCCCTAGACACCTTAAAGACTTTGTATTACGAGTGTTTCCTGACTTCAAATGGCTATCACATTATAAGTGAGTCTCCTGTGATGGGGAAGGACTATATTAACGTATACCATGCCACCTCTTCAATACAGCTATTAAGCATCACCTACAGAAATACAGTGGATATCCATTGGATTTTCAGAAATTCCTATGCATGTGTGCAGATTTTTTATTAACACACAATAATTTTTTTTTTTAATTATAAATACTATTTGCATTTGGTTGGAGACCAGTGGGATCTACCTCCTCCCCTTTACTTGCAAATTTATACATGACGTGGTGGAAGAAGGTTGCCATCTTTACCACTTCTATCTTATTCTTACATCATATGGTACGGGTGCTCAGTGTCAGACAGGGTTTATTCTAGGCGCCCACAAGTGGAGCTGATTCTTGGGGCCCGCACTACAGCCCACACTGCTGTACCTGACTGCATATGCCTCTTGCTTTCTGTCTTTTTCCTTCTTTCTCCCTAAAAAGCAGGCCAAATGCTAATTTCTATAAATCAACTATATATATATATATATATATAGTTGATTTATATATATATAAATAAGTGAATTTAAGCATTTGATACTGGCCACAATAAAAAGATTGGTAAGGTAGAAATAGAATGCTTGGACTGGGGGAAAATGTTTGCCAGTAACTGGCTCAGTGATAGAAAACAAAGGGGTGTGATTAATGGTACACACTTGGACTGAAACCCTGTTACTAGTGGGGTACCACAGGGTCATTATTGGGCCCTATTCTCTTTAATATATTAAGTAATGAGCTTACAGAAGTATTGCATAAAGGCAGGGAAGAAGTGACATGTCAATTGTTTTCCCTGCTGTGTATTATACACCGGAGAACACGTCAGCTATTCATAGCCTTCAATGAGAGCTAAGAATTACCATAATTTCGGGGTGTATTGCAGTGTAATTACGCTGCGCAATACGTCCCGCGATTACGCCGTGTGAGCATACCCTTACACTTTCACTTGTGATGTCACATGCACCTTACCATGGATTGTTGTTCCTTGTAAATTAAAGAATACAAGTATGGAGTATTGTTAATGCGTGATCAAAGAGTAGTGTAGGCTTGAAATGCGTAAGCGTTATCTGTATTATGGTGCTTGTGTTATTGAAGTTTTTTAATTTATGAAATAATAAAGAAAGCCACAAGCTGGATATTTTTCTACATTTTGGATTTTATACGATGTGAGTTGACAGCGATCCGTGCGGTGGGGCTAAGCCTGGACCAAAGGAAAGCCTGAAGGGGGGGTCTGGGCGTCAGGGAGTGGGAGGGTTGGGTGTAGAGCTGGTTGCTGTGGCGTTGTAACATGGTAGAATGGGGATAATGGGAGAATAAGTGATAAATTTGGATTATTATCGGATAATTGTGGGTTTGGATTATGTTTTTTGGGTATTTTGGATATGGATGGTTTGGGATGATTTTTAATGGGGGGTTTATTTTAGAGATATTTTAGGTCAAATACTTTGTAATACTGTTTTACTTGTTTGTTTTGTTAAATTTACTGTGAATTTCTATTTTTCAGGTTGTTTAGGGTGTAGTTTTTTTTGGGCAGAAGAAAAAATCCTTGCGCAGGAAATCTTAAATAAATACGCTCTCTATAGATTGTCAGCTGTGGATTTTCTATTTATAGTGCCAGATTTCACCACTTTTGGAGAAAAATTACCTTCATATCTAAAATTTCCAAACAAGAAGGAACCCTATCGAGATTCCCACTTAAACAAAAAGATGTTTTATTTGTTTTTTCATTTTTTTAATTTTTCCACAGATTGTTGATTTTGCGACTTCACCAGGCAAAAAAATCTTGCATCGATCAAGGCCAAGAAGTGGGAAGAGAAAGGTTTAACACTGAATAAATGCAAGGATATCGCACCGTAGGGAGAAAAATCCATTACTGTTACATGTTAAATGGGAAAAAATGCTGGTAAATTGACATGGAGAAGGACTGTGGGAATCCCTGGTGGACAGTAAACTTATGAGCATTCCATGTCAGGCAACCGCGCAAGGCAAATAGGGATCATGGGTATGTAATAAAAGGGGCTAGATGCACGATGGAACATTTTCTCCCCCACGAATACAAGTCACTGGTTAGTCCACACATGTAATATTGAGTAAAGTTTTGGGCACCAGTGCTTAGGAAAGACATTGAAGAGCCTTTAACAGGGACAAAAGGCCGTCGGTATTCGTCGCCTGATTGTAGCGACCCCGTCCCCACGGCAGCGAGGTAACGCTATTTCTTCCTCCGTCGATGAGCGGATGAAAGGTCCTCCCCCCTCCCAATGAGAAGCACAGATTGCCGTCTGTTTTCGGACAGAAGATGTGCTTGCTCAATGTGTTTTGAGCGGACCGCCAGCGGCAAAAACGCCGTGCGGAAAAAAACTAACCCCATGCAGGTGGGGGTTACCATAGATCACATGAAGAGCTCAATTTCGGGCCGTTAATCAAGTCGGTCGAAAACCTCAAACCGTCTGTAAATAACCCGCTTGCGCGATTAAACCCATGCTGTGGGGACAATGGCCCTTAGAGCGGTGAGTACTGTGAAACTCTCTGTGCCAGAGGAAATTAAACATGGTGAATTCCCTAAAAGTTCAAGAATGCTTATGTGGCTTGGTAGAAGGGTCGTATACATTTGCGTAATAGTCATATAACACGATAATAGTGACCTCAGATTCTGGCGAAGGTATCTGGATAAGCATTTCTAGATGGAATATAACAAGTTATAGTGACTAAGGATTCTGGAGAAGGTGTCTGGATACATTTCGTATATGTAATAATAACAAGCTATAGTGACTAGGATTCTGGGAGCAGGGTCTGGATAAATTCAAATGTAACTATAACAAGTGTTTATAGTGAGCTAGGATTCTGGACGAAGGGTCTGGAAACATTTCTAATTAATATAACAATCTATAATATTGCCTATGATTCTGGAGAAGGGTCCTGGATAACAGTATCTGATATGTAATATAACAATATTATAAGTGACTCGGTCTTTCTGGATGCAGTTGACAAGGATTGACATAGTCTAGATGTAAAAATATCACAAGTTACATACTTCGTGGACACGTAGGAATAAATCTTCGATACCAGATAGGCCCCTCTGGAGTACATTTCTTAGATGTATTAATCTACACAAGTTATTAGTTAATTAGGATTCAGGAGAAGGTACTGGGGATACATTTATCTATGTGATGTAACTGACATCATTAACACTTTATAGTCACTAGGCAATCTGAGAAGGGTAAGGATACAATTTCTAGATGTAATAAAAGCACAATTTATAATGAATAAAAACGAACTGGAGGAAGGGTCCTGGATACATTTCTAGATGATATAAATTAACAAGTATTATAGTGACTAGGATTTGGTAGAATGGTCTGGATACATTTCTTAGGATGTAAATATAAACAATATTATATGTACGGGGAAGTCTTGAGTTAAGGGTCTGGATACATATTTCTAGTGTTAATATAAAACAAGGTTAACGAGCACTCGAATTCAGGAGAAGGTTCTGTAAACCTTTCTAAGATGTATAATAATAACAACAAGTATAAATAGTTACTTCTAGGATTCTGGAGAATGTCTGGATCCATGAAACTAAGGTAATGTAAGTATAACATGGTTCACTAAGTATGACCTAGCTTCTGGAGAAGGGGACTTGAGACCAGGGATTATTCCTGATTTCCCTATTGGAGTCAGGAAGGGAATTTTTACGCCTAATTACTAGAGGAAACTTGGCTTCTACCGTTCTCATGAGGTTTGTTTGCCTTCCTCTGATCAAGCTACTTATAGCCCCTACTTTTAACAAATGGGCTGAACTGATGACGTATTCTTTTTTTTCCGGCTGACAAAGCATATGTAACTCCTATGTAACTAAGTAACTATTATGTGAACTATAACATGTGGGATAACTATTAAAAAACACTGGACAATGTTGAACCCGACAATAGTTTTCCATGTCAGAAACCTTGTGGAAAAAAAACGTCAGTGTGAACACCAAAAAATCCCTTTTGGAAACTCTTTCTTTGTCTGCCCCGAGCATGCATAATCTTTTGCCCACATGTAGTCAGATTTATTACGACCACGTACCTACTTAGTCGAAGTTGACCTCAATCAGCGTATAGTTAATAAAGGAAGTTGTGTGTTGTGAGCTGGCATTTATAAGGTGTGTGATAGGCTGCCTTCACACATAAAAAGCATGCAAGTCCAATCCAGATCTCCAGTGTTCATAATATCTTGAACTAAATTTTGCCTTTATTTTGCTCTTCATAAAAACCATGTTTCCATTCCAATAATGCAATACACTTATATAGAAAAATTCTTTTGGGTACAAAAAAACTCATGTGGCCAAAGATCCCAATGTTTCTGCTTATGAAGAAGAGAGTAATCTGCAATGCACAAGCCTCTTGTGTTTCTACAATTGGAAAGCCACAGGTGATTTTACAGGATTGTTTTTTGTGTTTTTGTTTTAGTGAACGTGCCAATATAAGATGACAGGATTACCTGCATTGGTTTTAATCTAAACCCTACATCACTTCGAGCACCAGCATCCATTGATGTAACAAAAGAGTTAGTCTAAGGTGTGACTAAAAACGCAACAAGGGCGACATGACTACTTCTGAAAAACCCAGCGTCTTACCTACCGCAGTTGACCCTAATACAATAAGACAGTACAGTGGAGAAATTCGTTATTGCATATGTGGGTGGACTGAAGCAGACAATGGGGCACATTCTAAGTGCGTCTCTTGGTTAACTGAATTTGATTGCATATGGAAAAACGGCGTTTAATTTTCACGGAAAGTCGGAATTATTTACTCTACTTTAATTGGCAAAGAGGTTGCCTTTTCCATGCATTTCACGTTTCTGTTTTCATTGAACGCATGGAGGTTGCATAAAAATGGCAAAAAATACCCCCTACCCCTACCCTCCCATCCAGCCTAGTACACCCCTCACCTTGTCAACCACCTTCATACAACATAACACAAAACTTAACATCCCATCCACTCCTGACACACTACTAGCTAACCATAAAAAACCTCCAACCCAGACCACCACATTTCTACTTACTCTAGATCCACAAATACCTGTCACCACCCCACCATCGCACCGCACACACCTCCACAACCACACTACACCCACCCCCTCATACAACAAAACCTCCACTCATGCACTAAAGTATACCTCACCCAAATACCAACAACTACGGTGGGAATGGCAAGCGTTAAGGTCTGACTATGTTGTGTGGCATTGAGCTCTTGACCGAGGCAGTATCCTATAATTCAACCCCACCACAAACCCACACCACAAAATCTATCAAACGACAAATCGCCCAATACAAAATTCCCAAACATAAACACCAAACCCTAGCCCCCATTTACACTAACAACTTATTATAAAATATCCACCGCCCAACAAATACAACTCAACAACCACCTGAATAAAATCATGCCGAAAAATCTCTAACAAACGAACTCATACTCAAATACACCATAACATCATAATAAATAATATAAAAAATATTCCGAAACAAAAATTCTACATTATACAAACAAAAAAAAACACCCCTCATAACTCCGCCCCCTTACCTACAAATCATCTAAATAAACAATAAAATGCATAAAGAAATTAGAAAAAAAATTTAAGAAATATAAAATTTTTAAAATGTCTAATAATATTATAATAAAAATAATAGAACAGATAAACCAATTAAAACTAACAAATAAAATTTAACTATTTATATTAATTATTTATAAATAAATAAATTAATATAAAAAAATTTAGTGAGGGGGGGGGGTTGGTGGGGTTTAAAAACTATACTTTTAATAATCTAAAAACCCCCGCCCTACACCACCACCAACACCAAAGACCAACCAACCCACTCCCACTACATCACACTCCGTTACATTCTACCCATCATAAAACCTCGCCCCCCCCCCCAACCCAAACCGCACATTCCCAGAAATACTCCACTCCCGCAAGCGACACAACAAAAGAAACCCCAATCCCCCACTCACAATCAAAACCCACTCGAGACCCAAACACAACCCCACCACACAACACCACTCCCCTCCTCCAACCCACTACCCAACCCCAACCCCGATCCTTCCCTACCCACAAAAACAGACCCATCTACCACCACAAACCCTACAACACACTCACCTAAACACCACCCCAAACCCACCCCCCCTTTCACCACCAACCACCACCCCACACAATCCCCCAAACCACCTCCCACCAACCCACCAACCCCCCCCCCTTCAAACCAATCCCCCCAACACCATCCCCCCACTATTCCAAACCGAACACAACACATCCCCCCCCCATCAAAACAAATCGTGCCATTCTACTTAACCATATAAAAATAACCATTATCACCACTCCAGGATTTCTACAAAAACACACACACCAACTCACAAACCAAACATACACCACCACCAATATAATAAACAATATACACCCCGACTGAATGCCATAGCACAACAATCTGCATCTCACGCCGCCACCTAATCATCTACTACGACAGACACACTCGACCCCATCTAACTTAATCACTATAATTATAATATATATTATTTTGTTTTGTAATACACGTCCTAAACAATCAATTAAATTAAATTACGAACACCCACCACACACCCCCATCCTATAGAACTTATTCAACCCCATCAACCCAAAAATTTATATTTAAACTAATACAACTCCCATTAACAAAAACAGTCACCCTACAACACACCACCACCACCCGTCCCAACAATTCAATCTATAACACACCTTCCCTACATACTAACACGATATCCTAGCACTAAAACCCCAACCTCCAACCCCAAACCCCGAACCTCCCAATAGCACGCCCCACAAAATAAATAGTCCACACACTCACCACGCAATACCCCCCATCCAACCCCCCTCACAGCCTTCAACCTGACACAACCCATACCCCCACCACTACCACCAGACCAACCTCATCCCCCACTTTACATCGCCACCCACACCGCACACCCTCACACCGCAAACATACCACTACAACACCCAAAAGAAATGTCACAATATTCCTAATCTATTAACATCATAAACTATCTCAAAACATAATCCCCCTAACTTAAACAACCGGCAAGTACCCTTAAATGCCGCAATAATTCCCGGTCAGCACTTCTCAATACCCGCACACAACATCAACACGAAACACCCCCCCACCAAAGCACCGCCTCCTCTCCCTCCACAAACACCATATCCCTCATCCCACCTCACCCCCACCGCCATCCCGCACCCCCCCCCACCCCCCAACCAAACCCAAAACCAAACTTCCCAAAAACCCTCACAAGCCCACATCAAAACGTACCACAATACTCCCAAATCCTACCGTCGCCACTCACCCCCCCCCACCACACCCCCCTAATCCAGCCACACCCAAAACCCAAACTAAACGGATATTACTATCACCCTCCACAACAACACCCCCCCACCAATACCACCACACCCCCATCAAATTTAACCCCCCCCCCCCCAACACCTGCACAACACAACCCCACCACCCACCATCCACAACCACCACAACCTACCCCCACCCCACCACCACCGTCCCTACCCCTCAATCCTCCTATACTTTACCCTCCTCCCCCCCACTAAGCACCACCACTTACTCCAAACAACCCCACCACCACCACACTCACCCACCCCGGCCCCACCGCACCAAACCTCTCACACCCCTCACGACGCTTCTCACCACCAACGTCACCCCACCCCCCTGCCAGTTCCCGATTTGCTCGACCACACCAACATATAACATACACTAAACCCCTCAACAACTCAACCACCCCTCCACCCCACAAATCATAACCACCTAACCCCATCCCCACCCACCCCCCACTCCCCAATACCACAATCCCCCACACAAATACACTAATAAAAAAGAGCTGCAATTCACAGCCAAATTACACTTCCAAGCCCACACCTCACCCCTAACATCCTCTTACAGTCCCCCCCAACGGCACCACACCTTTCCTGCTCATATATTACATCATAATCCTACACCCTAACACCCTAAACCCACCGTCCTCTACCGTGAAATCGCCCATCCCCCCTCTTCATCCCCAATATCACACCCAAAAAAAACAATAGAAAAAAAAAGAATTGATAAATAAACTACAAACTAAGACTTCAAGGCTAAACACACGCAACATACATTATAACAAAAACACCCTACCCCACAATAAAATTTTAAAACATCATACACCTACCAACCACCAAACCCACTTCCCCCTCCAAACAATCAAAAACAAAAACCAACGTCGTCCACACTAATGAAAAACCACAAACAACACACAATAAACCTCCGAATAAATCTCTAACACAATAACTTCCACAAAAAAAAAATCAAACCACCATAAATTAATAAAAAATTTTTAACATAATCAAACCAACGGTCAAACCACTCTCCCACTTCCCCCAGATCAAGAATACCATACACAAACCACCTCCAACCTTAACCACACCTACCACCAGCCCACACCACCCCAAAAACCGCCCCAACACACCCAACTACCTCAAGCCACGACACCAACCCCGACACACCGACCCCCCTAAGCCGCCTCACCCACCCCACGCAAATAAAACCACCACAACCCCCAAAACAACTCACCCTCGCGCACCCCCTCTCACAGCCCCAAACCCATGCACCCCACACACCCGCACTATCAACTCAACCCCTACCTCCCACAAAACCTCATAAACCAACCAAACAACCCACAATCTTCACTACAACACCTCACCTAACCCAACCTCCCCAACCCACCCAAACCAAACCCCCGCCAAGAACAGACAACCACCCCCACCCTGGGCGGATGGGGACCCACACAGATCACCTCCTCACCCCTCCCTTAATCAAATAACCACTATACAAATACAATCTCATCTTAACAGGTAAACTTAATCACCTAATTTAATAATAACTACAACCCCTCCCCAACAACCCAACCACCAACACTTACCAAACAAATACATCACTCACTAGCCCTAACTTAAATAACCAAACTTACCAAATAAACTCTAACTAAAGTCCCAACGAGGACAATCGCTCTTACTCCAACTCACACCTCAAATCACCACACGCCAATCCAACAAACCCCCAAAAAACTCCATAAAAAAAATATCACAGATACTACTAACACTCTACAAACTTAACAACATCAATCTGACTATGATCCATCTCCTCTTCATAAAAACCATCTAAAACCATCAGCAACAACCTAACCCCCCCGCCACTCCACACTAAACTCGCGATTATCGACTAAAAAAAACACCACACCAAAAAAAGCCCACAAATTCCCTACAACCTAATAGCAAACCTCCAATAAACATACTCACCACCTCATTATACTCCACCCCTTCACATACACCAAAAATCTCTATAAAACTCTAACCACCCGCATCACAAACCTCCAATTTAAAAAATTACAATATCAAAACAAAATACACCACTCACCAACCGCTAACCATAAATCGAAACACCAAAAACATAACTCACGTAACTCACGACAAATACACATTTAATAATAATTTAGAAATATTTGTGGGGAGGGGGAGGGGGGTGGGGGGGGGGGGGTGGGGTGGCGTGTGGGTAGGAATACTAACCCTGGTCCTCATAATTCTCTCTTCTCTCCAACTTGAACCACATCTATTTTTGAACCACCTGCATTTTTTGTATTCCCTCTATGGAGCTGTCCTCCCGTACCATCCATCAGCACTGGGGGGATGGCGTACATCACATTGTTCCACTACTCTTGAACGGACCCTACCAGGACTTTTTGAGGCGTCCGACTCCATCCTTCAACTTCAGTGCACATCACAGTAATGGCGTATATCACTGGATATTTATAGGTTATTCATAAAACGATCTGACGTCTGTTTGACTTTAAGGGGTTTCTACAGAGTATATATAAATAAGTACTCTAGTACCATAATCATAGTCTTTTGCCGATTGATAATTTCAATTTTGGAACAAGTTTTTAATTATCCTTTTTCACAACAATTCTGTCGGCAAATTAAACTTTTAACCGCGCTGACTTAATTTTGAAAACTTGTGTTGATTAAAAGCATAACTCCGTTTTTTTTCTTTTTTTCGCTAACCTTCTTAGAAATCAATTCATAATTTACTCCTTAAAATAAGTAGGTTTATTGCATTGAGGTATGTTCATGAAGCAAAAGGTTTCAAATACTAATTCGCTGTTTTGTGTCATATCTGTAATTTGTGTGGTTTGCTAGACAAAATAGTAATACTATTGGGAGTTAAAAATCCTTCTAAAGTGTTTTTGGGGTTGATTTATAGTCTTAGGGGCCTTGGCTATTATGGCGACAAATCCAAGGATCAAGGATAAGATGGTCATCAGATAAATTAGTGTGTATTGGTTTGTTTGGCGACCCTAAGCAACTTTAGGTGATAGGTAACTAAATTTATATTTTTTAGTCCAAGTGTACTTGAATGGTCCAATAAAGTGTAGAGCAAGCTTATAGGATGGAAATTGAAGTTTGATATTACCGGAAACTTTTGACTTAAGCTCCGGAGAATCGCTAGGTGGTCGAGTTCGAATATACATTCGAAATATCCATATAACATCAAATGAAAGTCCTGATTACATGAGGTTACAACTAGCAGGAGAAAGAGAAGTAAGTAGACATTAACCAACAGCACACAGGATTTAACCAATATACAGATATTGAAACCAAGATTTGGTGTTGTTAAATTGGCCGCTCTTGTGGGCAGAACCGACGTCAAATAGAATTCATAGATTTTCATTAGTTTGTATAGGTGTCAAACAAATAACAAACTTTGTCACCATTTATGTTCAGCCTGTTGTGCTAAGTGATTTTTGATCCAGAGGATAGAGCAAATAAAAAAAGACCCCCAATATAGAGGGTAGTAAGCCAATTGTCCTCAATTTTAGGAAAAATTTTCCTTCCCCTGACTCCAATCTGGCAATCATAAAAAAACCCTTGGATCAATTACTCCCTTCGACAGTCACCAATCCCTCTCCTTCAATGCCTATTCACTATATACTTGTTAGAATTATTACGCGCCAGGAAATGATCCTAAACCCCCCATTTTGAACTCGGTTATTGAATTCACCAAATATTCTGAGTTGCATAACTATTTGATGGAGCTGCTTCATCTTCCTTAGGGCATGTCCCCGCGGCACAGGTTTGCGGCAGGTTTTTCAAAAGGTTGCAGTTTTACATATCCGTCATGAAAAACCAGCCGCAAACAGAGTCACTCGAATGGGCTTTCTATGTGAAAAACACACTGGCAGCATCCTCTTACGCCCGGGTTTTCCTCTGCCGCGAAAAACATTGTACATGCACATTCTTTTTTTTATATTTAAATTTTTTCTCCGTCGGAATATTGAAGCAGTTGATATGGAAGTGGGGAGGTCTTTTTCCCCCCCTCCCATCTCCCGTCCTGCTCGTTACTTTTTATGCTTTTGTCGTCGGAAAAAACCACCTACCTCCACCCCCCCAGTGCCCAAGTTGACAGCAAACAATCCAAACCGGACATTGTCTGTAAACACGGTGCTCTAAGTACTGATGGGACAAACAGATCTGAAATGGGAATTTACTTGGCTTTACATAATGCTTTTGATCCGACATATTTACCACCACATCCTGGTACACCCCTCTCCGGTGTGTATCTATAGGAATAGCTCTGTGATACACCTCAGTTCCAGCAATAGTATGGCTGGGTTCAAAACTTTTGTATCATTATTTTAGAGGTGAGAGAGTCACACTAACAATATTTCCTACTGTGGGAACCATCAGTAGAGAAAGTACCTATTGATCACGCTCAATAATCGTTTTCTAGGCAGGAGAGAATTTAGAGAAGAAATCTTGGAAAGTATACAGTATCTCACAAAAGTGAGTTACAAGGGGAAACCGCCCTCACATTAGATATTTTGTAAATATATGGTAATTTATTTCTAATTTCTATGGAACATTACACTGAAAGATATTACCTCCTTCGATACAAAGTAGAAACCAAGAGTGAGCTGCTTTATAACGAGTGGTTTAATTGGTGGTGCCCTGTAAATACCAGCATCAGTGAAACTCTTGCAATCATTACAGCTGGCAAACAAAAGTTAGGTACACTGCTGAATCAACAAAGGATAACTGGTTTGTACCAAAATTTGCACATCAAAAAGTAAAATTTTCCCCTTGCTTCCAGCACCTGTGCCTTTAACTCTCTTTTCAAACACTCTTGGTCACGTAAGTCTTAACCCCTTTCCTGATGTAATCGGTTGTCGGTCTTGTTTTTTCATAATAAAACTGCTCTAAATTTTTTTCGTCCGTCCAACTCCTCGCATATCGGAAAGTCCATAACTTTTTTATTTTTTCCAACATACATAGCAACATGGGGGACTGGCTTTATTTGTTGTGGGAACAGATGTGAACTTTCTAATGGTGATTTATTCCATATTACTTATAGAATATACTGGAGGCCACCCAAACAAAACAATTCTCTCTGTGTGACAAAAGGTTGTGCAAGATAAATACGTACTTGCTTCCATGTTTGCGGGAGTATTTTTTTTTGTAAATGGATATTTAGTTCTTGCAGTTAAAAAATTATGTTATTATCTGTTTTCGTACAAGAGTTGCATACCATCTGGCAAATAACAAACAGTTATGGTTTTATCCGTTATATGAATTTTTTTGATCCACACTATTTATTCAGCAATTTTATTATGCTAGCGTAAAATGACCAATAAAAGCAATTTTGTGATGGCGATTGGGACTTTTTTTATACTTTATATACTAACAGTCACGTTGTATACACAGCGAGAACGGGATAGAATTGATCGATATATTTTTTCAACATCTTCTGTTACTTTAATCTCTTATTATCTTTTATACCGGTACGCGGATCGATACCACAATAGTTGTGTAACTTTTTTTTTATTATAAAAGAATCCACGCCTGCAATCCCCGTGTCCTCACGTTTCAATAAATAACGCAATGATTAGCGCTTCTCCTGCACCGGCGCTTGACTTACTTACTCATTAGGTTCGGTAAGGTAGGGTTTATGAAAGGTTCACAGGTTCAGAGCCTACTTGAAGACTTTTTCTTCCCATCCCTACATGAACCTACATCAACATAACGTGGAGGATGTTTATGAGACCTAGCGCCTGCAACTATTCCGTTGAGGATTGGCCCAACTTATGCTCAATATGGTTTTAGATTCTGAGTATGGAATGCTGGACCCGATTCCAGAACCTTGACCCATCGTATGTTTTTCTCTTAGGCAATGCAGTTTTTTTTTTGTTGAGGGTGTTTTGGGTACTTGTTCATGTTAGAATACTTCGGCCACTCCTTCCTATTTCTTTGATAAGGAGGGGGATCATGCTCTGGCTTCAGTATGTTACGGGTAACATGTTGGCATTCATAATTCCCTATCTAGTCAAGACTGGTAATGCCTCGCCGATCAATCGCAGACACACTTAAGTGGCGTATTGGCAGTGTCGCCCCACAAACCACATGTCACCACACCGCCCTTAAACTGGTACACCCCCTGTTCCCACCCCACGACCGACCATCTTGACTGTAAAGACCAAGAGCAACCCTTGACTTGGAATTGTACGTAATCTCACCAGGTTTTCCACGACACCAAGACACACAATATGACTCTCTTTGCCACGGATCACCATCATAACACAAATACTTTTATCTTATGTCCTCATTCAGACCCCCCTTACCTGGATCAACTACCACCATGACCTTCAATCTGCTTTTCTTAGAACAACTAGATTTAGCGGTCTTTCTCGAGCACATCTTTAGAAGAGGCTTCCTTCTGGTACGACAGCCATGTAGACCAATGTGGCGCACTGTACAGTATGTGGTCTGAGTACTGACAGGCAAACCCCCACCCCTGTAACATCTGCAGTGCTGATAGCATTCATATGTCTATTTTGAAGAGACAATTTCTGGATATGATGCTGAGCATGTGAATTCAACTTTTGTTGCTAAACCACTGTAAGGTTTTGGCAACCCAGTGCACTGCCTCATTTTCAGGTGTTTGGCACTTCTTATAGCTTGCCATATTGATGTAGGAGCAAGCAATACATGAGGTGCCATGTTGAACTTTCAGTGACCAGTATGAGAGAGCGATAACACCAAATTTAACACACCTGCTCCCCATTTACACCTAAGACCTTGTAACACTGAGTCACATGACACAATGGATGGAAAAATGGGCAATTGTGTACTTTGGTGCCCAGTAGTTTAGACTCTGGATGGTTTGTGTTGTTGAGTTTATTTTGAGGACACATACACCAAATTTACCCACTGTTATACAAGCTGTAAACTGACTATTGTACTTTATTAGCAAAGTGTCATATTGTCAGGTGTTATCCCAAAAAAGAATATAATATAATCTTTACAAAAAGTGGGGGAATACTCACTTCGGAGATACGTATGTTTTTTTTTTCCAGGCTGCAGAGAGAGAAATGTTCCAAAATAAAAGGGTAGAAAAGGTTTGAAATGGACCCAGATGCTTTGTGTCCAAACTATATGACAAACAGAATAATCCCTGGATCAACGTCTTATCTCCAGAATCTAGTCCCTATTACCTGCGATATATTTTTTTTAACAATAAACACCTTTTGAACTTGGTAAATGAACCTCTTGTGGTTATGAATTCCATAGTGAAAACCTCTTTTACAATAAGAAATTTCCCCCAAAATTTGATGATGGGGGGAAACCTTTTTTTTCATCAGAAATAAGGGTGCCTTCCCTTGGCCCTTGTTAAAGGCCTTTTAAAAAAAATCATGCAAGAGTCTGTGTACTGTCCTTCACAATTTTTAAAAATGGGAATTAAATCGCCCCTAAGCCGTGTTTTTTTTCCAACTAAATTAACCCTAATTGTAACCCTTTTTTACTGCAACCTCCCCCCCCCCTCCATTCCCTTAACTAACTTAGTCACCCTCCTCTGCACCCTCTCTAGCTCAGTTGTATCCTTCTTATACACTGGTCCCCAAAACTGTATACAATATTCCATATGTGGCTTTACCAGTGATTTGTACAAAAGCAAAATTACATTCCTGTCTTGAGACTTAGTCTCTTTTTTTGAACCCATGATTTATTTGCTTTGGCAGCAGCTTCTGGTATTGGGACTGAAAATAAGATTATGTCTACCATATCCCCAAGGGTTTTTTTAGCCAGGGTGTAAACCCAAATATAATTTTATTACTAATTATACTTTTTTTTTCTTTGCCAAGTGCATAATTTTTTATTAAAAAAAATCCCCTTAAGAGCCCCCCGCCCTTTGGCATTGGGCGTTTGCGGTCATTGTCTCACAAAGTTTTTTGGGCATCGCTGCAGACAGGGGGGTTTGGGGGTTTTTTGGCGCCGTGCATGCTGAAAACGGGGCTGTTTTCAAAACTCTGTTCCAACCCCAATTCTCGCATGCCCAGGGGGAGGGGGGAAACCTCCGCTCCTCCCTTAAAAACCCTTTGTTGCCGCTTTTTTCAAACCCGTAGATAATCAAAGGGCTTTCGCTTCTCTGGGGGTGACAGGACCCCCGGGCGCAGAGCCCAGGGAACCTCCAAAGTCACCCCCGGGGGACCTAATGCCCCAGACTGTCTGGTAAGAAGCCGAAATCAGGCGACGGTGCGCTCCAATTGCTGCCTGTGCAAATGACACAATTAAAATTTTAATTAGCAATAAAATATGCTAATACTTTACTAAGTGAAAAAAAATTAAAAGAGTTATCCCTTCAGGGAATTTTTTTTTTCGTTTTCAAACATTTTTATTAAAAAGAGCAAAAAATACAGTGTAAAACTTTGCACAGAGGTTAAAAAATATGTTTTTTAAGTTATACATTTCCCCAAAAAAGGGCAGCAAAATTTCCGAGGGTATTTTCAAAAAGGCCCAAAAGTAAGGCCCCCCTATTATAAGGGCCAAAGGAGAGCAAAGATGAGAAGAAGGGGGGGGGGAAGAAAGGAGAGATGAAGAAAAAAAAAACACAAGGGGGATTAAAAGGAAGGAAAAATGCGGTTCATTACTACCGACTCACAACTTGGACCAAATGGAGGGCCTTTTTCCAGTAGCAGATTCATTCGAGAGTCCGGGGCTAGAGCTCCCCCTAAACCCCCCACTTGCACCTCAGGTTCCCGGGCTTGTTAGGAAAAACCCTCATTGCAACCAAACAAATTTGTCATGATATCACAAACAAAGGTAACATACCCAAAACCGCTGGCTCACCGGGACAACCACACTCCCCCATACATATATTAAGATGATACTCGCAAGTTTTTACCACGTTTTCCGCAGGAACCAGAGTCCCCCCTCAAGAACAGGTTAAAAATTCGAGCTACAAAAGAGATCCAGCCCTCCCAAGTAACAATACTGACTATAACGCAAAGGAGAATCAGTTCTGAATCCCTAAAACCGGGGGGCATGAACCTCCCGAATCCATCCGCATAGTCGGGCAGGGCGGATACAGCCAGAGTCGGGGAACAATTTTGGAAAGCCAAAAAAGGGGGAAAACCCAGGGGGGGATTTTAGAAGAGCATGGGGAGGGGAATGTCAAGCAAAGTACAAACAGGGCATTTGGCCCAAACCCCCCGTGATCTGTGGATCATCCCAACACCCCCTCCCAAAAAGGTTGTAAAACCGAGCAACCCCCCAACGGAGTCTGGCCCCCCTTCCTTCCTGCACCTCCGCAATAGCGGGGACCGAGGGATAGAAAGAATTAAGCACGCGGGGACACGGTACCTCTTGTGATGATTTTAAAATTTAACTCCGGGGCCCCCTAGAGGACACCGAGGCCCTATGGGCCAGCTAAAGCCCCTGGACCAATCAGCTCCAAAAAGGTGATTGAGTTCTCTCTCCCAGCTACTTTTGAAAGGGGAGCTTATCGCCACCCTGGTCAATCAAGGTTAAAAAAGCCAGAGGAGTCCGCCTTTCAGGTACTCCTAGACACCACAACCCCAAAAGTGTTGGGGCCCTCCCCCCCCAAACGCTTCCTCCCTTTGAATAAAACTGCTGAGTTGGTAATGGGAAACCCGAGAAAACTGGCTTGTTACCCTTTTCCCCAACCAGGGCTTCAAGCCCCTCAGACCCCCGAGGTGACCACCGTTCCAGACAGATGCAGCACCCCCACCCGAAACCCGGGCAAGCGCCACCGCTGGTATTCAGGAATGTGGGATTGCCCAACAAGGGGAAAAAAAAAGGCCGCCCACGCTAAAAACCCAAGTTTAGAAGCATTGCTAAAATAAAACCACAGAGGTGTGATTTATAAAGGGGCAAAATGGTGAGTGGCCCTCCGATAGCACCGAAGGGGAAGCCAGGGAAGCGCTGCAACGGGAGCCCCGAAATTAAGCCCTAGAAACCCCCAGAGTTTGGGCTTCCTCCCGGAAGGCACCCAGCGTTCTACCCCCCACCGGGGCCCAGGTAGTAGGCCTAAAGGGCAGGCGAGCCCCCCCTACCTTTGGCCTACGAAAATTTGGCTTTTGCAATTCTAGGTCTACCCCGCGCCCATACGAATTTGGGGAGATTAAGGCCGCAAAATTGAAGAGTTCTGGGGACAGCGTAGGGATCGCCTGAAAAAGATAAACGGGCGTGGAAAATATTCATCTTCATGACTTATCCGTCCTGCCACAAAAAATCTTTTTGCCCCATTTTAAAGAGGTACTGTTTAATTATGGCAAACAAGGGAAAAAATTTTAGGTCAAATCCCCTTCTAGATTCAGGGTATGTGAACCCTGGGTATTAAAAATGAATCTTCCGGAGAGGGGGAAAAAGCGGTCTTCATGGGAGGACGGGAATCCCGCGGTATTTTTAAAAAACCCCAGGGCTACCATTTTTTCCCCATGTTTATTTTGTGGTTGCTATAAAGGCTTTTTTCTTCCAAACCCCCCAAGCTGCCGGGAGCGAGGTGCAGGATCCCCGAGGTAAGGAGCAAATGTCACGAAAGCTAAAACATTTAAAATGGTGCCCCCCCACCCGATCCCCTGTAAGGGGAGTCATTACGCACGCTCGAACGGGTTTTCCCCATCCCAGGATATATAAATAGGGAAGGGGGCAGCCCTGCCTGGTCCCATTGCCAATCGTCAGAGGAGTGGACAACACCCCTTTGACCCTCATTGGGTTGGGGCGCTTTTTGTACAGGGCCCATAACCCCCCCCCGACCCCGGGGCCCCAGACCCAGCGCCCGCAACACCCCCCCAAAAAGGCCCACGCAACTCTTTCAAAGCCTTCCCCGTTGTGACGGGAAAGGCACTGAGTGTTGGTAGGGGACGTGATGGATCAGGGAAAAGGGTTTTTTTCAGCGTGTTTCCCCCCCTTTCTCTGAAGGGCCAAACCCCCAAACCTGGCCCCTGGGGGATAATGCCCCCAAAAGCAAAGGGGCAGCCTGTTCGCGACATTTTGGCGAAGTTTTTTGCATCCGTTTTGATCAAAGGAGGGGGGGAATTTTGGCATTGTGATGGGTCCTTACCCTCTTTGGGGGTTACCAAAATTGAGCCCGCAAAAAAGCCGGACAAAGGGGAGCCCGGGGCACCCTTGAACGCACGACGGGGGCAAAGACAGCTCAGTCTTAACCTTTATAAAATAGAGCTGTATAGCCATCCGGCCCCGGGGGCTCCCCAGAGGGCAGAGACTTTTTAGCTGCCAGCAATTCCCTCTTCAAAACGGTGCCCCAGAAGGCGGGGGGATCCACCCGGGGAGGGGGGGGGGAGTGCATCCTGGCTAAGTAGGAGGGGAGTGAGTCTCCCGGGACATGGGGAGAGGGGAGTTTATAAAAACTAGGTAGTATCGTGAAAACCTGTAAAATATCCTCTTAAATGAACCACCCGTCCCCCCGGCCTTATGGCGGGGACATACAATGCCGCCCTCCTATCCAGCCCCCGGCTAAAAATTTGCCGGCTTGTTGCACCCGTAAAAAAAGCTGGGACACTGTCTACCCCGTTTATCCCTATGCCCCAGGGCTGGAGAATGTCATGCGGGTTGGACAAGGGTTTCCAAAAACCCGCCCCCCCCCCCCATCCTTGTGGAGGCCCCTCCCAATGACCCCAAACAGTCAAAAGGTTTTGGGCTTAGCTGCGTTTCCCCTCTTGAGACGCGCTCCATTTTTAAATTTAAATTCCCTCTAAAGAGCATTTTTAGGGCCTCCCACGGATCTGGGGAGGAGTCCGGTCCAAAGAATGGCTGAAAAAAAGATCTCTGCGGCGCTGTAAGTGACGGGCACGCGATCGAAGGGGGGACCTTTCATTCCCACGGAGAAGGGGCCGGCCGGGGTATAGTACGGAGACCCAAAGTCGCAGTGAAGGGGGGGGTCCGAGGGAGAGCACTGCCCACCGAGGCCGCCCACCACCAGCGGAAGTAAATGCTGGGGTAGGATTAATCGATTGGGGTTTAACGATTGGGGGAAGGAGTAAAGGTAAGCCCCTGGTCCAAGGGGTGCAGCAGTCTACACTTCCAAATAGCTGCATGTCGGGAGCATTTCTTGATTTTATTGACAGCATTATAGGCCATGAGGAACGCCCGCAGGTGTCCAACAGGGGATTTAAAACCAGTTTCGGGTTTCCCCCCCCAAGATAATCTCCCCCGGGCAAAGTGGAGGAGGCATCCTTTTCTGGTCAGGAAAGTCAACTGCCTGTATTGGGCACATACACATTTGCCAATTTTAGACTTGTCCCCGGAGGGGTAAATTTTAACGAATATGGCTCTTTTCATCAGCATCCCGGAAAGTGTCCAGAAAACACCCCAGGGAGGGACTTTGAAAAAAGATGGCCAATCCCCTAACCTTAGAGGAGGAGCCTATTATGGCACCAGGGGGGAAATAACGGGTTTACGATAAGACTGTAAAGAGAGGAAGAAGAGAGTTTCTTTGGGGAAACATTGGATCTCTTTTTTGCAAATGAATTTAAAAAATTGCACCTCTTTTTGGGGAATTAAATCCCCCTTTAAAGTTTGGGACGTAAGTCGGAAAAACTCTCATGTCGGTCTAGCAAGAAAGACCAAAAAACCCAACCCCCAAGATCTGCAGACGGAGCCCCCGGGGAGCCACCACAGAGCTAAAAAAAGGGAAAAAACAAACCCAAAACTCAGAACAAGGCCTGCCTAAGAGAGGCCAGAGAATAATACAAGAGATATTAAAATGCAAAAGCCATTTGGGATCCCCAAAAGGGCCAAACTATATGGGGGTTCCTGTCCAAGGCGGACAGGTATTTAAATCAAATTTGGTAAAAAAAAAGCAATAACAAGGGATTAGAGGGTTTGTCACCGAAGAAGTCCACAGTGCGCAAACCCCCGAGCCCCTGAAAAAAGAATGTCGATGGGCCCCACCACCCGGGAAAAACCCCCCCCCCCAAAATTGGGCCGCCAAGAAGATGATAAATCCCCTTTCAACAACCCCGGGGAGCACTCCGGGGGAAAGGGGAAATCCGAGGGGGGCGCCCCACCTAAAAATGAAAAGAAAAAATCAATAGGGGCCCAATAGCATACTTGTCATCAGGGCTGGGGGGTACCACAGAGGGAACAACAAAAAAAAAGATGACCCCAGGAAGTCCTACTAAAGCCACATAAACAGAAAAATCCCACCCCCAAATTGAAAAATGGATAGGTCTCTGCTTACTCCGCCCTTTGGGAGGATGGATCATACTTTTTGAAAATACGGGGAGCCACTTTATAAGCGGAAAGGGGCCCGGGCTCATCCCCAAAAGGCCTCACGATGTGGCCCCCCTCTGTGGGTTGGGTGTCCGGGCTGCCTCCCCCCGTCGGGACCTTTGGGGCTGGAGACGACCCGTTGAGAGCTCAGCCCCCTGGGTTGTCCAGTAGTCTGGGTCCGCCGTTACAGGATTGCAAAAACAGTGCCAACCATCCCGGGAAGCACTTCCGGCAAACCCGGGGAGAAAAAAGGGTTTGGGAATCCTCCAAGGGTCGGGAAGGGGGAATTTGTCAAGGTTTTTTAACTTGCGTGAAAAAGGAAATCCCCACCTTAAGTTGTTCTTTGATTTGGGGGAACAGGGGGGGTTTAAGCGCTTTTCCCTCATGCGCGGGGGCGGCTGACCCCAAAATCCGGGAACAGGCCCAGCTGGGGCCCCTCAAAATCGATTCCCCGCATCACCTGCTTTGCGCATAATTTCTCTTTGTGGTGAAGTGGGGGATCCTACAGATTACATCCCGCGGGCGGGTAGGATCCTACCTTGGTGGGGCGCTCTAAGGGCCCTATCGAATTCAATAAAGGTCCCTTCTGGGGTCCCCGGATGCGATTAAAAAAGCTTTGTTAAAGTGGGAGTGAGGGCGCCCCGGGCTAACTGACCCGGAAGTCCCCGCAGCCTTACATTGTTGCGGCACCCGCTTTTTTCCAGGTCGTCCATATGGTTGGTCAACTGCAGGTGTTTGGGAAGCTGCTCCTTTAGAGAGAGCTGCAAGGAGGTGACGAATTTTAAGTTACTCCGTTTTTTTCCAGTTGGGTTACCCTAACCGGGGGGTCAGCCACATCAGATTGGCCGGGCCAGGTCCTGTTTCCAGGACCCGCTGCAGTCCCAGCCAGGAAATGCAGGGCCCCTTTTGTCGGTAGAAATGAGAGAAGAGCCCTAAGCTCCGGGGGAGCCCCTAAGGCAAAGAGCGCATCTTCAGGGGGAAGGAGTCCCGGCGGCTGGGGGCGAGGGACTCCGGGGGGCCCGTAGGAAGGAGGGATGGATTTTGATCCACGGGGAACGCTGCGGGGAGTACAGCCCCACATGGAGGAGTTAGGGCTGGATGCCCACTGAGCATCATCTGCAGTAAATCAGTCCTTTTCGCAAAGGTCACGCGAGGGGGCCCAAATGGGGCAGGGCGGGGAGGGGGGCCCCTTTGTCAGCCCCCCTCCACCACCCCCCAAGCCACATCAGACCCCCGGCACCCGGGTCAAGGGCCAGGACCCAAAAATGGGGGGGCCCGGAGCAGCACAGTCGAGTCAATGGGGTTTAAGTGGACTTCCCCGGAGGGGTAGTTCCATCCGGATGGGGTCGGTTTTTCCATCACCCGCCCTTTTTCCCCCCGACAGACACGGGGGGCCGACACTGTCCCCGTGTCCTTTGACTCAGAGGGGCCCCTGACTATCCCCCCTGGATCTCTGGGCAAGAGGGGGAGTTCATGATAGGCTTAGGTGGTCTGGGGTTGTGCCCTTAATTATTTGCCCCTGGCCATTCCCCCTGCTCCTCCGCATTCAGGGAGGATATGTCCGCTGTGGCGTTCCCCCGTCCACCCGGACCCTCAGCGGCCCAGTTGGCAGAGATATTCAGGGGAGAGTATGTCCCACGACCCCCCAGCTGGACAGAAGAGGCCGGCCTGGAAAGGACTGGGGCTCCAGCGGCACCACTCTGAGCCTCACAGCGGTCCGTCCCACTCTCCGGTGTCCCGGCCAGTCCGTATGACAGGGCAGCTTCAGAGGACAGGTGTCGGGATCCCAGCCCGCACTGACCTGACCGGATCACACCTGCATCGCCGCTCCGTTGCGGGTGATGCTCCCTGCTGTGCGGTGTCTGCGCCGGGGATCCACATGACCGTAATCACTTAACAAGTTATTAAGTGTGAAATGTGAATGGTGTAAAAAGAAATTCTAAAAAATGCACTTTTTTAAAAATTCGGAAATAATTTATAAGTGAACTTAAACTAATCCGCCAAAAAGTACAACTTTTCCGAATAAAACGAGGCCTCATACAACTGCATAATTGAAAAAATAGAAAAGTTACGACTGTTGAAATGCGGGCGCAAAAACTAAAAAAATGTGCTGCTCATTAAGTATTTGTCAGGCAATCAGATTAAACTTAATTTGCCATTTCTCCACCCAAGCCTCCAACTTCCCTACATGCCCCTGTAATATTTTATTATCTTCCTCTGTGTTTATTACGTTTCAGGGCTTTGTATCATCAGCAAGTATTGGAATTCTGCTCTGTAAGCCATTTACAAGGTCATTAATAAATATGTTGAAAAGAAGAGAATCAATACTGACCTTTGTGGGACCCCACTTGCAACTGTAACCCAGTTAGAGTATATTCTATTCATAATCACCCTCTGTTTCCTATCACTGAGCCAACTGTGAATCAATTTACATATATCCCACACCAGGGGTGTAACTAGAAATGGCAGGGCCCCATAGCAAACTATTCAATGACTCCCCCATCCTTAAAAAAAAAGAAGAAAAAAACTTCTCACATGTTCCGTCAAGACCGACAGAAAAAGTAGTGTACACCAGATACATCTCGCATACACCATTCACACACTAGACACATCCTGCACATGCCACTCACACGCCAGACACATCCCGCACATGACAGTCACATTCTGCACACATCCCGCACATGCCACTCACACGCCAGTCACATGCTGGTCACATCCCACACAAGTACTGATATTAGTGGACTGTGATTCTTTTATTGTTTACATAATAAATTTTACTTCATTTTATTTGCTGTGGGAGCATCACCCTCTGTACCCTGCTCTGAATACTGGTTACTTGGGTACATAAAAACATCACACGCAGATATATATATATGGAACAGTGGCATAACTACCGCCATAGCAGCTATTGCGACTGCTACGGGGCCTGCACTCCCTGGGGACCCCGCCGACAACAAACAGAAACCTATATATATATATATATATATATATATATATAATATATATATAACCTAAATATATTATATAGAGCCCGGCCGGCAGTAAAGATTAGGTTTCTGTTTGTTGTCGGCGGGGTCCCCACGGAGTCCAGGCCCTGTAGCAGTCGCAATAGCTGCTAGGGCGGTAGTTCTGCCACTGTCCCACACCTCTCACATCCCCAATCCCATTTTCTCAATTTTTTTTTACCAATCTTTTATGTGCCTTTTAGAAATCCAAATAGACAGCATCCATAGCTTTACTGAAGATCAATCTGGAGCTTACTTCCTCATAGAAAATGATCAGATTAGTTTGACAGGACCTATTCCTCATAAATCCGTGCTGGTGCTATGTTAGGTTAGGTTAGTGGCTTAGGTTATTGTTACTAAAATACTCCAGAATAGTATCTCTTAGAAAACCTTCAAATATTTTACACACAATGAAAGTAAATATACTCAAAAGAAATAGGTGGCACCGGTATACACTTCACTCAGTCCATTCACTAATCAGCTGCATCTATCATGCTAGTGTTTCAACCTTCAGCAAGTCCATATGTTTTCAGCAAGTGGGTTGGTGCTCAGTGAATACAGCAGCGATAAGTTATATCCAAAATAATCAAAATAGATTTTAATCTATTTTGATTACAATGAAAGTAAAGTTTACCGGCCTATAGTTTCCGGGCTCTCTTTTTGAATATTGAAATTTGAATTATTTTCATACATAATGACTACACATTTTAATCACCCTGACACGTTGATCGTCGGTTAGCAGGAGTGGATCCACTGTGATCACCAAGGGCGAGATTGTATAGGAGACACACGCCAGGAAGTGGAATATAAGGGGCTTACTTGCTTTACTTACACACTGTGGGGGTAATTGTATTTGCTTTACATATTAATGTATTGTTTCTACTAACATTATAAGATTGTGTACTTTTAATTTGCTTTTGTGTATTGTTATATTTGTTTAATAAAATATGTTTTGTAATTTTTAATTGGGTTAGTGTTTTTGTGTTTGGCGTTGTAGGTTATATACCACTTCCCTTTTTTTGGTTGATTTATTGGCCCTATTTTTATTGGCGGTTATCTTGATTCAGATTATGCAAAATACAATTGAATTAGTAAAATATTACCTGTTTTTCACCATAATCCTATTCAAGCTATGGAAGTCAATGTAGGGGCTCAGTGATCCATCCTTCTTCTTATTATTAATAATTAAAAAAAAAAACCCAGAAGTGGATTTTTAGACTGACCTTCTTTCTAGATTTTCTTGGCCAATATTGCCACTGTCTTAAAGGAGTTTTGCCAAGAAGTAAAATTGACATGGGAAGCTTGCAAATTACATAAAAAACATTTTCACCATTTATTATTATTAAAAATTCTGCACCGTTTTTGTTTTAGCTGCTCCATTAGTGATCCATTGTTTACAGCTCATCTCCAGGGGATACAACCAGGGCTGAGAGCTCCTCAGTCCTGGCCAGACATGGTCAGACATCATCTCTTCTCTCAGGCACTCAGATGGCCCCAGGTGCTGTGATTCTACTCCTGTCCTCTGTACTCTTTAGTAATTAGTCAAACAGTGCAAGTAAATTAAAAAATAAATAAAATAAACCTCAATGAGGTATGTGCAAAGAGAAAAAAGAGAAAAAAGAGAAAGAGAAAAAAAATCCAAAATCCACAGGTTTGGTTCCTGCAGGGATTTGAACCCTCTGCTGTGAGGCAAAAGTTTTACCTCTGAGCTACAATGTAGCTACTCACAGCTCTATACATAAACAGACCTTTCTTTGACTACAGAGAGGAAAGGCTTGGTGATGTCATCCTGCTGGGTCACATGATATGCAATTCAAACAAATCACTCATGCCTCCTTCTGAGCACACAGAGCTGAAGAGCTGGATGCAGGAGGTATGAAATGAGGTTGTGGCAAAACACCTTTAAGCTAGGACAGCAGATAAAGCCAAGAAAGAACAGCACAATGTTAGTTAGAGATGGGAATTTAAAGAGCCAAAGGAGAATTCTACAACTGTAATGCAAAAGACTATGTGAGATCGATTCCTGTGACTCCAGAGTCCATAAAGGCCTCTTGATTGCCTAGAGCACAGGTGTCAAACTGCGGCCCTCCAGCTGTTGGGAAACTACAACTCCCATCATGCCTTTGTATAATCTATCACCGTGGGCATCATGGGAGTTGTAGTTTCCCAACAGCTGGAGGGCCGCAGTTTGACACCCCTGGCCTAGAGGCTTTTTGCTGGCCTAGAGTGACATGTGCAAGAAATTCAGGGAAAGGCAGACTCTGGCCCAAGGTCATCTCTCCAATTACTTCTAGGCCTTTTCAGTTTTCCAGTTTTGGACGACATAGTTTACACTAAGCTATCGCCTTTATTCACATTGAGACACAGACAGTAGTACAAATAGCAACTTTTCTTCTTGAAACGACAGAGGCACACAACCTAATTGCATGGGTTTATCTGAATATGAAACTAGAGGACTGCTGAAGCCAGACAAGAAAAACATGTGACCAATTTTCTTTCCTGCAATCTCCCTTCAAAAGATCTACTTTGTCAGCACGGGAGATTAAATCGTCCACTGCTGACAGCTCTTCAAACAAAGCCAGTACCAGAAGTTCATTACTTCAGCTAAGTTCCAAAGAAAAGTTGTGAAACTTAATGGCATAATAACCCATTGTGAACTGGAACGGCTGTGATATTGTATACAGTTTTGGGAACCAGTGTATAAGATGAATATAGCTGACGTAAAGTGGGTGCAGAGGAGGGTGACAAAGGTGGTTAAATAAATGGGAGGTTTGCAGTACTTAGGCTATCAGACTTGGGGGTTATTCAGTTTGGAAAAAAGACGGCTTAGGGGCAATTGAATTACCATGGACAAATATGCAGACAGATCTCTTGTATGGTCTTTTTACACCTAGGCCTTTAACAATGACAAGGGGGGCATCCTGTATGTCTAGAGGAAAGGAGAATTCACCAACACCCATAGACAGAGATTCTTTACTGTGAGTGCAGTCAGACTATGGAACTCCTTTCCACAAAGAGGCTGTGATTGTGGATTCAAAGATTAAAGGGGTTTTGCCACCATGTAATGTTGACGTGTGAACCTCCAAAATGGATCAATCACTTTTCTAAATATATGTGATTACAAAAAGTGAAAACCCTGAGAGCTACAGCATTTCTCAATCCTCCTTAGTTACCTCAATGCTTTCCCTAGTCACGACCCAGGAGCTGACAGGCCACGCTTGTGTGAATCACTTATCTGATGACAGGCAAAATGAATGAGCTTTTAAAGGGGTTGTCTCGCTACAAAGAATAGCTTTCAAATTGTAGGGAACACAAAATAAAGACATTTTCCAAATATATTGCTTTGTTCCTCTGTTTTCCCTAAGGAGATACAAGTGAATTTATGACCTCCCTGGCTATTTCAGTTCCCTCAGTAACAGACCTGTAAACAATTCTCCCACTGCTGTTTGTTCAATGAGATAACAGTGAGTGACATCATCACACAGGTCCTGGCAGTGTCCTGTGCTGCTCAGCAGTAAAAAGCTTGATTTATGTAAAATAAACAGAACTGTAATTAGGGCTTTTGTTTTGGGGATCAGATAAGAAGTCCTGTTAGTAGTTTGAGAAGCTAATCTGATCTAATTAGCATCTGAAAGCACAGCACAGCATGGAGCTGTACAAGCATGGAGTTTATGCAAATGAGTCAGTCTGAACCAGGAACTGGCAGAGTATTTCATTCATGCATTCTCTGAAACTCTGAAGGGAGACAACTCCTTTAAGGCATCGGGTAGAGAGTGCAGTCTGAGGCTGTCTTGCTGTATTGAGAATCCACTGTTGTACTGTTTATTATTTCACTTAAGTTTTGAGACGCTCCCTTGGATTCCTCACTCGCCCCCACCCTCTCTCCCCTGCAGCTTCATGACTCATCACAAAAGCAGGATGTATACAAATCATGCTGACAGGATCTAGGTAAGTGCATCTTGGCAAATCCCCTTTAAGTTAAAAAAAGGATTTAAATGCCTTTCTTGAAAAATATATTCAAGGTTATGGGAGCTGGATTCTGTAGATAACACGTTGATCCAGGGATTATTCTGATGCCAGATTTGGAGTCAAGAAGGAATTTCTCCTCTTGTATGGGACACTTGACATCCACCTCATAAGGGTTTTTTTTTTTTTTTGCTTTCCTCTGAATTAACATTGTTGGGTTTATAGACCTGGGTCTTTTTTCAAGTTTATCTACTATGTTGGTTGAAGCAAGGACGCCTGTATCAGGGACTGTCAGTACAATTTTTGGTACATATAAATCCAATTTCCTCTATACCTTGACCACCTGTGCTTTGGGACAGTAGTGGCCAGACAAACTTTTTCTAGTAATAACCAATATCATTCAGGGGAATAGGGTTCTCTTTGAAACAACCCTTTTAAATATGCATAGCTAGCAAAATGTTAAGTAAAATATTCTTTAAGTTTAAGTATTTGAAATATAATGTGAATTTTGGAAATTAATTGAAGCTACCTAAATAAGAAAACAACATGGATGTAACTGTGTATCATAACTATATGTGATCATAGTGTCTCTATCCCTGATTTTTTTTTTTATTGCTAATTGCTCAGTGCACATGTGATTTTATATTAAGTCAACACTTAAAGGGGTTGTCTCATCTCAAAGTTTCATAGGATGCATGAATGAAATAATGCTGCTTTGCTCTGTCACTTCCTGGTCAAGCTGTCTGTAATTAGCATATGAGCTCTGTGTATTCAGACTTCTCTGTTTTAGTCTAGATTAAATAAATTACCTTCTCTGAGATCCGGAGAAGCTGCTGAGCTAATGTAAACAGTAGAGTAATTACTGTCTTTTGTCTGAAAGATCAGATAATAGTCTCAAAGAAATGGGAATCTAGCAAGAGAACCAAGAGTGACTTTTAATAACTATATTTACTGTTTTGCCATAGGCAAACTTAAACTCTATCAGTTCTCAATCTGTAAAACACTAAAACTTAACTTTTATTATATATAACACTTAACCTCTATACACACTATTTTAAAAACCTGATTTCTAACCTCTCATATTGTCCCTTTCTAATTGTGAAGGAATAATTCCTTTTCTATTATCAAGTCTGGTGGAACACCACCTATTAGCAGAGAAACCCTATATATACAGTGATTTGCTAGCTCCAAAATGGAATCCCAAACATCTTACTTGGGCAGTCATCCCTAATCTAATGGGCATGAAAGATATAAGGTTTCCCTCTGCAGCGCGTTCGCAGAGTGCTGTAAATTGTAATTCCTATTCTGCTTAGTCCGTTCTAGGTGAGCCGCGCAGATGCAATAATGTGAGAGAAGTTGGACGGAATTCCATCACAGTTAGGGCAGAAATGTCTATTGGTACAGTGCGTGGGCAACATGGTAAGATAGGGCGGAAGCCTGCTATGGAGATGGTGGATTTTCCTGAGGAATGTTGTTTATAAGAACGCAGCAGCAGCAGCACATAGTATCAGTATGCATGCAGGAGAGAAAAAGGGGGGGATGGGTATTGTTGAATCTCTGGTGGCCAATTGGCGAGCACCTGAATAGGGTGTGTACCTAGATCATATAAAAGGAAATGAGCTAGACCACATGGGACCGGACCTCTATCCCCTGATGAAGCCAATTAGCTGGTTAAACATGTTGGGGAGGTCAGGCATGACATTTTAATTTGTGATTTCTCACCTCTTTCTACTCTACTGTGTTACCTGCTGCAGAGGGTCTCACAAGGAAACCTTATATGTTTCATGCCCATCAGATTACGGATGACTGCCCAAGTAAGATGTTTGGGATTCCTTTTTGGAGCTAGCAAATTACTGTATATATAGGGTTTCCCTGTTAATAGTTGGTGCTCCACCAGACTTGATAATAGAAAAGGAGTTATTCCTTCACAATTAGAAAGGGACAATTTGAGATGTTAGAAATCAGGTTTTTAAAATAGTGTGTTATATGTAATAAAAGTTAAGTTTTAGTGTTTTACAGATTGAGAACTGATAGAGTTTAAGTTTGCCTATGGCAAAACAGTAAATAAAAATCAGATAACACACAAGCTTTCACACTGCCGGCCTGTGTGATGATTTCACTCCCTGCTATCTGATAGAACGAACAGCAGGGCAGAAGGAGTACACAGATTGGTCACTTGGGAAACTAGAAAGCCCTCAGAAGGTGATAAAATCACTTGTAGCTCCTTAACAAAAAAAGATGAACAAAGCAATATAGTTGGAAAACGTCTTCATTTAGTGTTCCCTACATTTTGAAAGCTATTCTTTGTAGTGAGACAACCCCTTTAACGGGACACTTCCATTAGCAAGGAGTAATTTTGTTAAAACCAATATTCTTGGAAAACATTTTTTTTTCAATTTGTCAGTTTATTTATTTCCACAGTCCTACGTAATGAAAAATTTACATTTCAAATCTTGTCCTTTTCTGGCTATGATTACTAAGAGATCCAACCCCCGGGAAAGCAGGGAAGACTCTCACTTTAATATAGTTGCTGCTTATCTCTATGTTGCCTCTTTACAAAAAGTAGGTAATGGCACAATTGCTCTCTTGTTTTCAGAATGGGGTAGGTAAGATTAGGACGATAAAAAGAGCAATACATTAAAAGATAAAGTGCGGATCTCTTTCTGCACTGGCAAGGGGGTTTCACAGCTAATAGAACTTCCACCTCTCAGGTCATAGCCGGCCAGGAAGAACCGTCAAGCCATATTCTCACTGCTGTGCTATCAGACCTCACAAAGGGGAAGTAGGAGAAAAATGATATTAAAAAACCAACCACCCAATAAAAAAAATCCATATAATAGTTGCATATACACGGTTGTGTAAGAAATCATAAAACTGTAACATTCATTTTTTTTTTTACTTTTTGCAATTATACCTTTAGCCACTAGATGTCACAAGTTACCTTACGTATTAAAGGGCTTCTTAAACCTTGAAAGGGAAGTTACAAATCGTGTTGTTTTTTATTCTTGTATTAAAAGCTTCATGTAGATTTATTCTGATTTTAAAATGTAATGGCATCTACTTACTTGGCCAATCAAACAACAAGAGGCTTTATCGTATTACCGTAAATAATCAAAATGGTTGATGCCCGGAGAATGTAAATCTGTCATACTGCAGCATTCGGCTTTACGTTTAATTTATTGATGCTTTGCTGATTCTTTAGTTAAGCTAATTTTTCCACTAAAAAGCTGTACGAAATTAAATGTCACATTGACAGTTGTATAATAACCTGGTACAACAAGTGTCTATAGGTGTCTATGGAAACACAAAAAAATAATATATGTAAAACAGGCTAGGGATTTATATTTTCTTATACCTACATCATGTTTATGCTGCCACCAATGAAATAAAACTTCCAATTCCTTCAGTGACCGGTATGTGACAGATACTTCTTACATCACTTGTGTGGAACTAAGATGAGGTTCAACTTACTAATAGCAACCACATACTTATTCTGCCTCCAAACTTGTTGGAAAGGAGTCACAGGAGCAGGGGAGCTATAGAAGGGTGCATTCCCACAGGAAGGACCAAACACCAATCAAATTTTCCCACTGTTATTTGGTCTTTTTTGGCACTTAGGTGGACGGCTTTTGTATGTGGTTTGCAGATTCATGCCATACCCCTTCACACCCACAAGTTTATATTCTGCCCAAAAACCGGGCGGAAGAATGAACATGTTCTAAGTTTTTCGTTACAATGGCTGTGTAAAAAAAAAAAGCCCGGTGGAAAATCCGTGCAATTTGGACCGAGTGTGCATGGATTTTCTATTTAAATCAATGTAAAACACTGACACTCGCTTTACAGATGGTTTTCAAATCCAAAAACCGTCTGGAAAACCGACTGAAAACCTTTGCCGTTGAGACAAGCCCTAAGAACAGCTGCTACTTGCTACCATACATTCACCCAGGATGTAAATGCATGATATCAAACTGCATCCCATTGCAATTATAGGCTCTGTGGCATCATTGTACTGGTATAAAAGACAAAAAAATATCATTGTGATAGAAAAGACAGCAGCTGATGAATGCATAACCATGCCAGTGTAAGAGGAAGTTCACACAGGACTCATTTGCTGCACATTTTTCCTATGGGTTTGAGCTGGAAAAACCCACAAAATAGTGCAAAGCTGAAAGGAATGACATGTCAAAAAGATGTTCTCCTCCTGTTGTGGGAAAATTTCGGCATCAAAATTTTTAAATCTGCAAAATGTTCTTTTCTGTCAGAAGTCTTGGATTGTTTGTGGATTTTTCCCTATGATATAGATGGGGGGGGGACATTTGCAGCAAAATCCACAAGTAATGTAACATTGCGGATTATACTATGCAAAATTTGCTAATGTGGATTTTAAGCCCAGTGATTTTTTTTTTTAAATTCCACAAATCAATCCCCAGCAGCAGACCCACACCCAAATCAACATTTACCTTGTGAATTCACTGTAAAAAGGAGATAGACACAATAGCTGGATGATTATGAAAAGGTTTAGAGAGCATGCTTCCGGAATCCTTTGGCCTCCTTTTTAGCTTATAGAATAGGTTTCAGAGAAGGTAACTTTCAAAAGTAGTAGACGCAATACAAAAATCCAACATACATCAGCTGTAACTACCATTCAGTGTAAACAAAACTTAGAACAGGCATCCTCAAACTGCGGCCCTCCAGCTGTTGGGAAACTACAACTCCCATCATGCATTTATATAATTTATAACAGTGGGAATGATGGGAGTTGTAGTTTTCCAACAGCTGGAGGGCCGCAGTTTGAGGATGCCTGACTTAGAATATACTTCATATGACTGCCAAGCCTAGAACAGACAACAAAGGGTATGTTCACATGACAGATTTCCCCAGTGTAGAAAATCCATCATGCAAACATATGGCTAGCAAATGTTGAAATGGCGTCCAAAATCCAACGGCATTTAGACATTGCTAGAGCGCATTTTTTGGCACAGATTTGCACAAAAGTCGTAGTCAGTTTTCGGATTTGCCATCGGCCCCGTACAATTAAATGCGGTGGCAATCAGGTAGAATATACAAAATGTTGCATATTCCGCCGGATTTTAAAACCGACGGTAAAAAAATTTGTGCTGTGTAGGCTACAGCTTGGATTTTTTATTGCAGTGTATGCAGCACAGGGTACCATTAGATTTTCGGCAGATTGAAAATACCGAAATCTGACGGAAAACGTGCTGTGTAGAAATAGCCTAATAGATTTCATGTTTTTATGTTACTATAGTCTAAGAGTCCAAACTTTTTTACTTTTCTGTCCATGTAGCTGTGTGAGGGTTTTATATTTGCAGGATATATTTCCCTTCTGACTAAAAAGAAGCCCTGGCACAAACTCCCACCAGACCACATACAATATCTCCCTCCAAGTTTCCCCTTTGTCACACACCTCCCCAATTTCTAATATAAACAATACTATACACACAAGCAAGAAAGAAACAGTGAGCAGAGAAACCCCTAATCACAGGGTCAGTTGTGCATTTCCTGTTACAATCAGGAACAAGTGTACGCTGCCACTATGCAAGCGCCAATATAATCTACAATACCACCATACAGAGATCACATAGTGGTCAGATACCAGCTCGGGTGGTATCACATGACAGTGAATGCAGCACTAATCCAACACAGAAGCAAAATAACCACTCTTCTACAACGAGTCGTTTTCTTCCCTATTCAACTTAGGAGGCCATGACGACTTTTCTTTGCCAAGACTTGTCTCTACAGAATTTACTACAGAATTTACTAATCAAGCATCTTTGACTTCTGACTTTTCCAGGGCTTCCCTACCAATTCCTACCTCTGTACAAACTATCCATCCATAGCGACCCAAATGGTTATAATGGACCCCTCATGCCCCTGATAGTAAAAGTATCAACAGATGACAATTGGGCTCCCGTTTATTCACCCAGCTTTAGTCTTGTCTTTTGACCCCATATAGTAGATAGGCACACTTTTAAAATAGGTAGGCACATAGGTGGAGCCCATTTTATGAAGGTATTGGGTATACTTAGACAGGTAGGTATATAAGTTCCCATTAAGTAGGTGGGTAGGTATATAGGTCCCCATTAAGTAGATAGGTAGGTATAAAGGCCCTCACTAGGTAGGAAGGTATACAGGCCTTCCAGAAGGTAGATATATTATTGACCCCCTCATTAAGTAGGTAGGTAATATTGAACCCCCATTAAATAGGTATATAGGCCCTCCATTTGGTAGATATATAGACCGCCAGTAGCTAGGTATATAGTCCCATTGTAGGTTAGTATAGGTGCCCCCTGTAGGTAAGTTTATGCCCCCCTTGAATTAAATAGGTAGGTATACGTCCCCTGTATGTAAATGGGTAGGTATATATGTCCCCTGTAGGTAGATAGGCAAGTATATATGCCCCCATTAGGTAATTAGGTATATGACCCCTGTAGTTAGATAAGTAGATATATGACCCTTGCAGTCAGACAAGTAAACATGCCCCTGTAGATAGGAAGATACAGTAGGAAAAATAAGTATTTGATACACTGGTGATTTTGCCACCTACAAAGAATGGAGAGGTCAGTAATTTTTTTTTATCTCAGCTACACTTCAACTGTGAGAGACAGAAACTAAAAAAATCATTGTATGATTTTTAAACAATTAATTTGCATTTTATTGCATGAAATAAGTATTTGATACAATACAGAAACAGAACTTAACATTTCGTACAGAATCCTTTGTTTGCAATTACAGAGGTCAGATATTTCCTGTAGTTCTTGAGCAAGTTTGCACACTCTGCAGCAGGGATTCTGGCCCACTCCTCCATACAGATTTTCTCCAGATCTTTCAGGTTTCGGGACTATCACTGGGCTATATCGAGTTTCAGCTCCCTCCTAAGATTTTCAAGTGAGTTCAGGTCCGGAGACTGGCTAGGCCACTCCAGGACCTTGAATACTTCTCATGGAGCCACTTCTTAGTTGCCCTGATTGTGTGTTTAGGGTCATTGTCCTGCTGGAAGACCCAGCCACGACCCATCTTCAATGCTCTTACTGAAGGAAAGAGTTTGTTGGCCAAAATCTCATGATACATGGCCCCATCCATCCTCCCTTCAATACGGTGCAGTTGTCCTGTCCCCTTTGCAGAAAAGCACCCCAAAGTATGATGTTTCCACTCCCATGCTTAACTGTTGGGACGGTGGTCCCAGCTCTATTTATGTCATTGACCAGGTCCTCCTGTGTATTTCTGAGCTGATTCCTGAACTTTCTCAGAATCATCCTTACCCCATAAAGTGAGATCTTGAATGGAGACACAGACCGAGGAAGATTGACAGTCGTCTTGTGTTTCTTCCATTTTCTAATAATTACACCAACAGTTGCTGCCTTATAATCAAGCTGCTTGCCTATTGTCATGTAGCCCATCCAAGCCTTGTGCAGGTCTACAATTTCATCTCTGGGGTCCTTAGATAGCTATTTAGTCTTGTCCATGGTGAAGAGGTTGGAGTGTGATTGATTGATTGACTGAAAGGTGTCTTTTATATAGTTAACAAGTTCAAACAGGTGCAATTAAGGCAATGAGTGCAGAGTAGGAGGATTTCTTAAAGAAAAACAATCAGGTCTGTGAGAAACATTAATCGTATTTATTCCATGCATTAAAATGCAAATGAATTCTTTAAAAATCATACAATGTGATTTTCTGGATTTTTTTTAGGTTCTGTCTCTCACAGACCTCTCCCTTCTTTGTAGATAGGGTCAATACTTATTTTCCCCACTGTATATATGCCCCCTGTAGGTAGATAGGGAGGCATATAGGTCCCCTGAAAGTAAGTAGGTATATATGCCCTCTGTAGGTAGTTATACAACCACATGTACGTAGATAGGTAGGTATATATGCCCCCTGTAGGTAGGTAAACATCCCTCCTGCACTTCTTTCTTCTATAATATGTAGGCTCTGACTCTGTCTCAAAGTATCTAAAGTATTAGCCCACCTATTCTATTATTGGTTGATTTTTGGTCCCTCCAATTTCTAATCACTGATAATACACATTTATTTATATATGTATGGTGACTGAGATAATTACTGTAACATTCCACTACTTAATTTCCAGAATATTCTAGGACCATTAAGCTGTCCCCCAGGATCTTTATTCACCCCAACAATCTTTTTTCCTAGAATTTAATAATTTAAAACAATGGTTAGATAAGTTGTTTTTCTCATCTAAATACTTTAACAATGACTGTATTATTTACCAGTTGATATGCTGCAAATTAATTATTAATATTGAAAAACAAAGATAATGTAAAGTTCACTGCTTACATATCAAAAATATTTTATTAGAGGTTACCAATTGTATTGTATTATGATTAAACTAACAAATTGTATTGCAAATTGTAATCAAAATATGAATTGATGATAATGATGCTAATGTTACCACACCTCTAAACCAACCTGTATAAAAACTTGTATGTGTTAACCAAAATAAAGGACTTTGCTTCTGAAATCAACCTGATGTCAGCTGCCAATCTTCCCTGACATGCGTATCTTCTATAAATTTTGAAACCGCAAAACGAGGACTAAGTTGTGAATTTATAGCAGCAACAGGAGTATTCAGTCAGTGGGGCAAGGAGTTCCCTGTTTCACAACCGGTTTCAACTGTATGCACATTAGGGCCTGCACACAGACCTGCCGCAGAAGAAAGGTGCTGACTAGCGCGGACCATAACCCTTCCAACACCACTGATTGGTGGTAGCCCTGTAACCAATTACAATGATAACATCACAGTGATTACATTTTTGTTATGGATAACAACATAATGCAAGTTTAAACAGAGTCCTACCTGAACTCTCTGCCTAATGACTGTTGTTCTGCTGACATCGGAGCTTGACTATGTTTCCCGTCAAGGCTCCTGTCCTTGGGGGGCTTCTACAGACCAGGGTCCCTGGGCAAATGATCAGCTTGCACCTTCCTCTAAACTCTAACCCTATTGTTATATCAAAATGGTATCCAGGAAACATGATCTTCTTGTCCTTAACAAGTGGTCCCACACCATCTTTCCAAGCAGTTGATTTTGCTGTGTCCCCATTATGAAAGGGACTATTAAAGAACAGATGTAATCACAGCATAAAATAGTCCCATAAACATTTATACTGTTAAAGCATTTATTCTTATTGTGATTTTTATTGTAAAAGGTTTAAATAAAAGGTAATATAGCACAATATGGTTTTAAATGCAATAGAGAAACATTGGAAGATACAGGTTCACAAGGTTCTTTGTTAAAAAGGTTGACTGAGACCAAAGGTCCACTTCAAATCCTAGTGTTTTTTTCTCGACTTTAAAATCTCCGACTTGAACGGAAATGATATATGTACAGATGTGTAGCTAAATAAGCATGGCTGTAAATCTCGTGGACAGACTGTGTTTAATTACTGCATTATTAAAAGGAAATGGTTGGGCTGACATAGTTACTTCCCATTTCCACCCACACTGAAAGCGGAACTTTGCTTTATCTGAAGAACAAAGCACCTGATGGTCTAACTGTTCTTAAAAGTCATGAATGAAATTCACTTACTGCTCAAAATGAATATGAAAGTTGCTTAACTAAGCGAAACATCATAGACGAAAAAATATTTGTAAAAAATTCTTTGAGACCTGGTTTTCTTTTATAACCCCTTAATAACCAAGAATCCTTAAGAGGTTTTTTTCCTTCTTCTAATAAAATGCTATTTATATATTTATTGTATGGGTTGTAATGGATATGGGGATATCAATTATGCATATCTAAAACATTTAAAAAATAAAACCTATTTTATGTAGCTACTGTATGTTATGACATGCATAGTTTCTTCCTATTGACTCGTTATTGTGGGCATGTATAGGGTTGTTTTATGCGGGAAAGATGTTGTTTTTGCTCAAACTATTTCTGAGTACAAGGGACTTTTTAATTAACATATTTTTTTTTTTCCAGTGGAAGCAAATACGTAATGTTTTTTTTATTATGGCATTGGCCATGTGGTTGCAGTAACATGTCAATTTTATTATATGGGTAATTACAATTACGGTGATACCCTATATGTGTATTTTTTTGTTATCACTGTTATTAAATAAAATATTTTTAAATGTAAAATAATGTGTTATTGCTTTTTCTTCTGTGCCCCTTTTTTACTTTATTTTTCATTTTACTTTTTTTGTCCAGCTAGGGGACTTTACATTGTGATCATCCGATTTATGGCAGATTTGGTATTTAGAATCTGCCGAAAATGCAACTGTACCCAGTGCTGTGCAATGAAAAATCCGTGCTGTAGTCTACACCGGTTGGTTTAAAAAGCCACCAGATTCCACAGGTACCGTATATACTCGGAGATAAGACGACCCAAGTATAAGCCGAGGAAACTTTTGCCACAAAAACCGGGAAAGCTTATTGACTCGAGTATAAGCCTAGGGTGAAAAATGCAGCGGCTACTGGTGAATTTTAAAATAAAAATAGAATACCAATAAAATTACATAGGCAGTTTAATGTCCCCCCATAGGCAGGTATAGGCAGTTTAATGTCCCCCATAGGCAGATATAGGCAGTTTAATGCCTTCCATAGACAGGTATAGGCTAGTATAGGCAGTTTAATGTCCCCCATAGGCAGATATAGGCTGGTATAGGCAGTTTAATGTCCCCCATAGTCAGGTTATAGGCATGTGTAGGCAGTTTAATGTCCCCCATAGGCTGGTATAGGCAGCTATATGTCCCCCTAGGCAAGCTATAGGCAGGTAATTGCCCCCATAGGTAGGTATAGGTCCTCATAGGCAGGCTATAGGCAGGTATAGGTCCTTGTAGGCTGGTTATAGGCAGGTATAGGTCCCCCTAAGCAGGCTATAGGCAGGTAATTGCCCCCATAGGCAGGCTATAGGCAGGCATAGGTCCCCCTAGGCAGGGTATAGGCAGTACTAGGTAGGTATAGGTCCCCTTAGTTTGGCTATAGGCAGGTTTTGGTCCCCTAGGCAGGCTTTTGGCAGGACTAGGCAGGTATAGGCAGTACTAGGCAGGTATAGGCAGGCTATAGGCAGTAGTAGGCAGGTATACACAGGCTAAAGGCAGTACTAGGCAGGTATAGGCAGGCTATAGGCAGTACTAGGCAGGTATAGGCAGGCTATAGGCAGGTATAGGCAGGGTATAGGCAGTACTAGGCGGGTCTAGGCAGTACTAGGCAGGTGTAGGTAGGATTTAAAAAAAAAAAAAAGAGTTACCTGGCTCCCCGCTGCTCCATCTCCTGGGCGCTCTCCTCCGCCTTCTCGGCACAGGCGGGTGATGTCATCAAGCCGCGCACGCAGCATGATGACACACGCTGCCTGTGCCGGAAACTCCGGACGACCGCCAGTCTGCGGCCGCCCGGAGTCCACTGCGGAGCATGGAGTGCTCGCTCTCTGATTCGCAGTGGTATCTCTTCTCCTGCATGCGCTCCGGAGGAGTCGCATGCAGGGGAAGAGGTCGCTGACAGCGCACGGGCCACCGCAGTGCCCGGACGCTGTCAGGTACTCGCCTTCAGTTATATGCGGTCCCTGAGGAGTTGCATATAACTGAAGCGTCCCTGTCGGCGCACGGTCCATCGCAGCGCCCGAGCGCCGACAGTGACTCGAGTATAAGCCGAGGGGGGTATTTTTCAGCACATTTTTTGTGCTGAAAAACTCGGCTTATACTCGAGTATATATGGTACTTTAATATTCTTCTAAGGCTATGTCTACACAGCACACGAAAATGGTTGGATTTCCGGTGGTTTTAGTATTTTGAAACCACTGAAAATCCAACTGCTTATCCAGCCCATAGGCTTTAATAGAAAAAACGACTTGTAGTCTACACAGGTCATTTTTTTTTAAGTTCGTTTTCTGGCGCTGGCAGACTTAGTAACATGTTGTATAATCTGCCAGCGTTTTACTGTCGGCCCATACAATTGATTGTATGGGAAACTGATGGCAAAACGAGAACTGACCGCGTTTTTTGCAAATAAAGTGACGAAAACTGAGGTCGTGCATCGGAAGAAAAAAATGGTCGGCTTTCCGATGGTTCTAGTCCGATGCTGTGTGGACCTATCAGTAGAGTACCCATGTCTCTTTCACCCTTTATAAGTCTCATTGTTGTTGCCCTTGTCAATCCTTAGGTACTCATACCCCATCTTTCTGTATCTTTCACGTTCTCTCTACCTCCTTTATACTTATTTCCTTCCTTCCCTCGTTTCCCTTCTTGAATGCTCTGAATACTTTTTCATTGTTGGACCATTTGGTAAATCCTCATAATGTAACTCTCCATAATGGCTAGTCCGGTTCTCCACTTCTCATAGTCATGTTAATACTTTCTATTGATATACCTAACTAAATTCCATTTGCCAGAAGCGTCTGTTAATGATCAGCTTATCTATGCCTGGTGCAAAGATGCCTGGTAGGTAAACTCTGAGGGAGCGAGTCTAAGCTTGAAGAAACCTTAAAGGGGTTGTCTCACAACAAGGATTGCTTTTTTTGTTAAAGATCTTGCAAAAACAAGTCACTTTGCAATATGTGTCCATTAACAATGTCCTACCTATTCTTAGATATCCTAACTTGTATGGGCTGCATCAGCTCCTCAGGTCACTATATCTACAGACCTGTTCCATCTCTCCTGATTGGCTGTCATCGCTGGTTGCTATAGCTACAGACCTGGTGTTCTCAGCAGCTCATCACTGCAGGCCAGTAGTAGCCAGTTAATCTGGTAAACACTGAAATGAAACCGAGAAAAGAGGACTGAGGTAAGATAAATCAATGTAGTGAAACAACCCCTTTAATGTCTGGCCCAAGTGGACAAGACAAGCACTGACAACTACTTGTATTGTCGGCAGCTATACACTAAACATATACTTCGGAAAGATGAATCCAACACAGTTTAACTATAGAGTATACAAAACATTTCAAGTACTAGAAAACAAAGCTGGTTCAGTGGCAAAATGTAAATGCCAAAAAAGCTCCAAAAGTGGAAGTCTAAAAGTAAGTTCATATGGTGGAATTTGGCACTGAAAATGTCAGCACCGAATCAGTTTCTTTTCACTATTGGAAATCCCGCGCCTGTAATCGCGGTATTCAGACGAGGAAACAACACTTATTTTCCAAGGCAGATTTTCTGCCTCCTAAACCCTATAATGGGCAGCGCGTAAAGCGCTTTGAAGAATTGACATGCACAATCAGCGCAGAAAATAAGCAAATAAAATCAGCGTCAACTAAACAACAATGCTGAGTTTACATAGGAATCAATGGGATTTTACAGTCATTTTTGACACTTTTATGGGGGAAGATTACACGTGGAACCCACAGCAAAAAAATTGGAAATATCCTTAGGGGACAGATAAAAACTGCTTAGTTTAAGGCTTTCTTTGTTTCCCATGGCAAACAATCAGAGCTCCCTTTTCATTTTTTCAGACCACTATATGAAGTGAAAAGGGTCTTAGGGTATGTTAAAAGGGTAATTCGGGCCCCCCGGGGCGCTTCGATACCCCTGAGGGGGTTCGCAATTAGGTAATTCATATTCCTATGGGAAAACTATAAATTACGTCCACCCCCCCCGACGTAAATACGATTTTGGGTCCCCGGGGGAAAAAAGTGACATTAACAGCGCGATTTCCAAAGACACGGGCGTTTGGGGCACGTACAGTAGCCCCCCCAATCCCCCGTTAAACAACCCTAACCCTAGACAGTTTTCATACTGACCCCCTAAGTTTTTGCCAAAACCCCCAACTTTTGTCAGAGTAAAGGGAAAAGTCCCACTGTTTGAATTTACAAATAATTTTTGAAGGGACAGAAGGGCTTTTTAACAAAAAAAAAGTTTTTTTCAAAGGGGTATGTTCACACGTTGTGTTTGGGACTGATTCCGGTAAAATTTCCATTGTTGAAAAAACCTACTGTAAAAATATCCTAAAGGTTTTGGGTCACATGGGGTTTGTTAAAAAACTTGCTTTCTAGGATTTTCAGTCAAAACTGCACCTAAAGTGCCCTATTGTTTTCTATGGTAAAAAGCACTAATGGTGTTTTTTTTTATTTTGAGCAAAAAAACAAACTAAAAAACTGAAGTGCATGCAGTTCTTCTTGTATCAATATGTGTTTTACCTACATCATTTTACAATAAAAGGTTAATGTGGACTGCAAAAAAACACACCAATTATAAGTATATTTTGTTCTCTAATATGTAATTGGTATAATTTTAGTTCATAAATGTACCAAAAATGCGAAGAAAAAAATGCCCATAAAAGCGGAAAAAGCAAAAAAAAGTGTTTTCCCTTTAAATAGCAGATTTTTTTTTTTAGGTTATGAACTTTTTCCTTACGACATTTGACTACAGTTAAAACATAAAAGGGGGATGGGGTGGGGTTAGCGCTAAACCCCTCAAAAAACAAAGGAAACGGTTGTTAGTCACAGAAGGAAAAGTTTTGTAGCCAGCTCACCACTCCATGTCCCAAATCGCCAGGATCCTCTCGGTGCCAGAGATGAATGCCAGTAGATAGAACAAAAGTTGTGATCCAGTGATTCAGATATAGGGTACTCCAATTATAAAAATTACAGTTTTTTATTCAAAATTTCCATTAAAAACAGGAAGGCAATATGGACGCACAAGACAACATAATGCCGACGCGTTTCGGGGCGAACCCCCTTAAACTGGGATGATTTCCGTAGCACGAATTGTTTCTTTTTACACTCCCCCCACCCCGAAATTTTTTAGGGGTTTCCCAGTTTTATTTAGAATCATTAAAAAGTACATCTTGTCCCTCCAAAAAAGAAGCCTTTATATGTCTAGGTAGATGGAAAAACAAAATAGTTATGTATCTTGGAAGACGGAGAGGAAAAAACTAATGCGGCATTAAAAAAATTGCTGCAGTGGGGATAACCTGTTAAAGGGGGTTTACCACAAAGGCATTTCATGCCTGGTTTGTCCTGCTTCAGCTTTGTGTGTTCAAAAGGGGGCGTCTATGATTTTATTGAACTGCATCATGTAACTCAGCAGGCTTGACATCACCATGCCTTACTCCACAGTGTAGTCAAACAAAGGTCAGATTATGTAAACAGCTGAGTATCAACAATGAAACTGAGTGGTTAGCACTTCTGCCTTACAGCATAGGGGTTCTATAAAAAAATCATATAAATTATTATGTGCCAAAACTGCTGAAAAAAAATTCTCATGATAAAACAATACACACTGGAAAATAATAGATCCAAAAAGTTATTAGCTCTGCAGCACCACAATTATTTCTGGATATACTGCCTCAAGCCCCTGAATCCACCGGGTAGGCAGAGTCCAAAAACAGAGAAAAAGAGACAGCATCCAGCGGGTTGAAAAGATACAAGTTTGTCCTTTTATTGCTCTATAAAAAAAACCTAATACATGCCAAGTTTCGACCTGAATAGGTCTTTATCCAGTATGCTGTGATATTAGTTGACTTTTGAAACACTTGGGGACAAAACCCCAAAACTGGTCATTAAGGGGTTAAGTATAGGTAGGTATAGGTAGGTACATAGTAGTGTGGTCCCCTAGGAGAGCCATAGAGTCAGGCTCCGTAGGTTCTGCCTGTGTACACTTTATACTGTACACTGGACATGGCTCAGGGCTTCATCTCAGACAGCTGCAGACTCTTCCTCTGTGATACCCAGTAATGGAGACCCCCCCAGTAGTAGTGGTATGGCTGCGGCCGTAAAATCTGATCTAATAAAATATAACATCATTTCTTTGGGTATTTTTTTTATACCAAAGTCAAAATTGCGGGTTTTTGGGGGGTCATTTTACATTCCCATAAAAATGCAATAAGTGATCAAAAAGTCGCCTGCACTCCAAATCAATAACAATAAAAACTATACACACAAGAACAAAAAAAATATATATTACTCAAATTGTAAAACAAGACTTGCGGCTCCATCTCTGTAAAATAAAATAATAGCTATGATATCATTTGACTTCTGAAATTCAAAAATGTTCCTGGTCATTAAGAAGTTAAGTATAGGTAGGTACATAGCAGTGGGGACCACTAGGTCAGCCATAGGGGCTCATAAGCTCCGCCTGGGTACACTTTATATACTGGACATGGCACAGGTTTTCATCTCAAACACCTGCAGACTCTTCCTCTGTGACACCCAGTGCTGGTGACCTCAGTGACTGGAGCCCTCCTTATTGCCGGCTCCGCGCCTCGCTGACTGCTCCGCACTTCGCTGACCGGATCCGCGCCTCGCTGACCGCTCCGCTCTAAGCTGACCGTCTCCGCGCCTCACTGACCGGCTCCGCTCCTCACGCGCCGCTCCGCACTTCGCTGACCGGCTCCCCCTCTACTGCCCAGGGCCATGAGAAACCAGGAGCCGCCCGCTCGGGCTGAAGACAGCAGCACATACCTTGCCCGGAGAAGGCGCAATAACGAGGCGGCGCGGCGGTGCAGAGAGCGGCGCCGCATGGAGGAGCTGCTGCTGGAGCTGCGCGCTATGGAACTACTGCAGGAGAACCGGCGCCTGCGGGCGGCGCTGTGCGCCCTATACCCGGGGCCGCGTGTGGCGGACTGGCCACCTCTAGGTGCTGATAAACCGTTCCCTATAGCAGCGGGAGCGCCGTACTGGACAGCAGAGGCTCCACCGCTCACTGCGCCCTGCACTGTGTCACCCCCGACCCCGGCGTTCCCGGGCCCTTTTAAAAGTTTTTTGGGGGGCCCTTTAGGGACCCAAGGCAGCCGCCCCTGAACCGTCCAGCCGGACTCTGTGCAACCTGCCGCATAAACTGAGGCTGAAGGGAGCGCGGCGCGGAGCAGATGGCGCACGTCCAGGAGAAATTGTCGCACATGACCCTTTCAAGGCCCGGGCCTGGGTAACATCAGTGCCCGGGTGGTATCCAGTATAAAAGCCGGGGGTGGGGGGATGTGCCTGTTTCATCTGCATGCAAATCCACACCGTGCTCCCAAAAACCAAAAAGGGAATTTACTCCCGCAAAAAACCGTAGGTGGACAGGCCCGTCCAAAAAAATTTTTATTTTCAAAAAAACCGTTTACCCATACAGTGACGTTCATTCTGGGGTGGAAGCTTTGTTATAGCGTGGTTGTTTAAAAAGGCTTTCTTGCACCTGTTTTTTCCCAAAAAGCCCTCCCTAGTGTTTAAAATTTTTTTTGTAAGAAATTCCGGGAATTTTTGGGGGTGTTTTTGTTTTTCAAGTTTTTAAAGGAAGTGTTTTTTGTTTTTTTTCTTTTTGGTAAAAGGTTTAAAGTTAAGGGTTTAAATTTTTCTACAACCCACAGGTTTGTGGTGGGTTTTCGGGGTTTTGAGTTTTTAATCCTGAAAATCCGACTGTAACTTTTCCCCCATAGACCGGCAAAAAAATCGGGTTCTGTAGTCTCACTGCATTTTTAAAAACCCGAAAATTTTGGGGTTTTTAAGGGGTGCCCACGGTGGGGTTTTTTGGGGGTTTTTTTCAATGCTTTTTTGTGCAGGAAGGAAAAGAAAAATTAATTTTGTACATTAAACTGCACAAAAATTGCGGAAAAAAATGGGCGTTAAAACCCGGGAAAATTTCCACAAATTTTGTGCAGCAATTTTTCGCATTAATTGCTGTCCCTTTTTCGGGCCAAAAAAAAACCCACTTTGGGAAAAAAAAAAACCAAAAACGCACCGTTTTTGAAAGGGAACCCTAAACTTATCAGTTTTTTCCGCCCATTTGCTGAGGGTTTTACAAAAGGCCCGACGGAAAATCCAGAAAAACGCCCGGGGTTTTTTTTTAGCTAAAATCTGTACCAAAAACCGCTGTCCAGCAATGTTAAAATGCCATTGGATGCTGTGCGGGACTTTGCCAAAGGGGGAGACAAAACAAAAAAGTGTTTTTAATATTAAATTTAAGTGAAATTATATATATTTTATATTATATATATATATATATTATTTTATTTTTCCCCAAAAATTTACAGAAGAAACCGCACACCCAGTGGTCAGTATCTGGGGGAAACCCAAAAAAGGGAAAAGTGGGGTAAAATATATATAAAATATATTTATTATATATATACTTTTATTTTAAAAAGTATATTTTAAATATATATTTTTTATATTATATTATATATAATTTTTTATATATATTTATATTTTTTCCCCCTTTCGGCCCCCCTTTGGGGCAAACCTGACCACTAGGTGTGGGGTTTCTTGTTCATGTTTGAATGGAAAATTTTTATTGCAAAAACGGGCAAAAAAACGATGGTTACCTTATTATACAATTTTCTATGGAAAAGGGGTTTTAATAAAACCCAAAGTAAGATGAAATTTATGGATGGGGATTTTTGGCCTTTCCAACTGCCATGAAAAATGGTCGGTGCCCCCAAAAATCTTGCCCAAAAGGGCCAAGGGTGTTTGGGCAAGGGGGGCCAATTTGGGGCTGTCTTTAAACCATTTAGGGGGCTGGGGTTGGTGTTTACTGTGACATCAAAGGGGGGTTAAAAAGGCCAGGGTTTGGGAGCTGTCCCCATATTCAGACTATAAGATCCCAAAAAATTTTTTAAGTCCCCGGGTTTTTTTGGGGGGGGGAGGGTTTTAAATAGTCCAACGGGTTTTGGGGTATTTTTTCAAAACTGTTTAAAAGGGTTTTCCCATCAAACAAACGAGGGGCATTTTGATAGGAACCCCGGGGCGGGGTGATAAGAGTGGGTCCCACCTCTCAGACCTGCATCTACCCGGGGGAAGGGGGGCACCAAAAAATTTTCCACCCTTAAAGGGGAAAAGTGGTGGGAATGCTCCTTTTTTTTTTTTTGCTTTTTGGAAAGGGGTTCTGGGTGGCGGGTGAATGTGAGGTTTGGGGGGAATTTTTAAATTGGGACCCCCCTTTGGGGGTCAAGGGTTACAGTTCGGGACCCCTTCTCCTTTTTAAAAATAGGGGTTTTTTGGGGGGGCCTGTTCTGGGTGGGGGTTTGGACCCCAAACCTCTAAGATAAACCCAATCCCCACTTTGAGGGCCCTATTTTTTTTGATATGCCGTAAAGGGTTTTTTAGGGGGAAAACCCCCTTTTAAATTGTAAAAATTTGGGCCCAAACAGCTTTTTTTAGCCTTTTAAAAAATTTTAAATATTACAGGAAGACGCGAATGGGGAAACCCACCCCTTTGCAGGCCCCCTGTTTTAATGCTTTTTGGTTTCCCTTTCGGGTTTGTGTCTTTCGGGGACATAGTCAAGGGGCGCCATTTTAAAATGGGCCCCAATACCCACAGGGTTTGGGGCCTTTAAATAAATTCAGGTGCCTAAAAACCCAAGAAATGGACAAAAAAAAATACTTGCTGGAGTTTTTCCCATCTTTTTCCTCCCATTGAAAGCCCCCCGCCTTTTTTGGGTTTTAAACAAAAAAGGGGCCCCAGAATCCTGCCCTTGTGGAAGCGACTTTGATGTGCTGATTCCGGGGAAAAATCCCATTAAATTTGGGCTTGTAAAAAAAAAAAAAATTACTTTGTTCCCCATTTCAAAACACTTGAGCCCCCCTCAAGTTACAGGGGCCTCGGGAAATCCCAGTATTGTCACCATTTTAATGATTTTCCCGGGCCGGACATTGTATGTTGATTTTGGGTTTTCAAATACAATGCCCCGGGCCCAATTGATGAAAAAAATTATCAAGAAAAATTTTAATTTAAAAAAAACATCTAAAATTTGTGAAGTACTTGGTGATTGCGGGTTTTTTAAAGCGCCTCCCCTGGTTACAGTGCTTTTTCTACAGGGCCCGGGTACTGCTCTTTTCATGTGCCAGGTGAGTGGCCCCTTTTGGGGGACCCAGGTGGGGAAACCCTTTTTTCTTTTTTCCCTGATACATTGTTTTTTAAAAAATTTACATAGTACGGTTAAACCCCTGTCCATAAAGTTCAAACCAAGGGGGGGGGGAAAAAATTTTTTTTGGTAAAGGGGAGGGAAAAAAAGGGTTTAAAACCCCAGCTTACCCCGGGTTAAAATCCCCAAAACCCACAAGAACCAATCTGCTCCGGGGGGATAATGTTATGACCCAAAAAAGCTTCACCCTCATTATAGACAGTGATTTTCAGCAGCACTTTCTGTGTTATGGGGAAAGGGACTTGATTTATCTGGTTTTAGTATCTGTTTAAATTTTCTTTTTTTTTGTTTTATTTTGGGTACTTTTTGGGGCTTTAAAAAGCAATTACCGGTTTCCTATGGGGGCTATAGTCTAATTTTGCCCTTGGAAAAAAAATTTTAACTTTGTATGTTAAAGGACCCACTGTGTTTTTGGGATAGGCTTTAGTGATGTGGTTGAAACAAATCAGCTGAAAGTGAAAAAACCTTAAGGGGTTTGGGTTCGCTCCAAAGAATGGCTTTAAAATTTGTGGGAAAAACCCCAAAATAAGAATTTTTAAAAATTTATTGATTTTTTCCCCGGGTTTTCCCAAAAGGAGATAAAAAGTAAAATTTTTTACCTATTGGCTTTTTCATTTTTCCACTAAAGTAAAAGCCTGTAAAAAAATCCCCTGGGGTGTTTGTTTTTTTCAATGGGATACAGTGGGGGAGTAAAAAAACACGGTCGGGCCGGGGTTCAGTCAGTGCCCTGTGTGTCAGCAGAAAAAAAAGCTTGATTTTCTAAAGTAAACAGCTCTGTAATTAGGGCTTTTTTTTTGGGGGGACCCAGATAAGAAGTCTTCGAGAAATTTTTGAGAAGTAATTTTAATCTAATTAGCATCTGAAAGCAAAAACTTTGCTGTACAAGCAGGGGAGCTTATCCCAAATTAGTAGAACCGGAAGTGACAGGGGAATTTTCTTTTATGCATTTTTTAAAACCTGTGGGGGGGAAACCCCTTTTAAAAATTTTTATTTTTTTTAATTCCCAGAGTCTGAAAATCCCCTCCCCTTTTAGCCCATTCCATTGTCAGGTTAGGACAGAGTTTTTTCTAGGATTTTTAAAGACCGAATACAGTTGAAACCCCCCTCTCTGCTATGAAAATGCTTCATGGGGAAGAAAGGTCTTGAATTTAGGTAAAAAATCACAACCCCTTAATCTTCCCTTCATTTTTTTATAGGATTTTTTTCTGGAAAGAATGAAAAATTTAATTTTTCCCCCCCTTTTAATTGCAGGGGCTATGTCAGACCCGCTTCACTGTTTTTGATTTTGAAATATTATGCGTTATTATTTTTCCCTTTTGCTTTTTGATGGTATGTGGGGGGTTTGGGCTTTCCAATTTTCCCATGGTAGTATTACATCGGGTAAAAAACCAAAAAAGTGAAAAAAAACAGGGAGGAAAATTTATAAGAAAAAATGTTAGGTTTTCAATGTTTTGGGGCCCCAAACCCAACGGATCGGGAATTTTGGGCCCAAAATATTCCCAACGTGGAAAAGGGGTCCAAAATGGGGTTTTACTGCCCCCTCTTCCAAAGGGAAGGCCTTTCATAGAAAAGAAGGGCTGATGAAAACCTATGGGGTTTGGAAAATCTTTTGATTTTCTAGGGTGTGACTGAGCAGGGTCTATTAAGATTTCATTTATTATGTTATTTTTATGCTGTCATTGTATTTTTCCAGATTTTTTATTAGATATTTTTTGGATTGTTTTCCCTGAAATTAAAAAAATCTCTTTTAAAATTTTTAAAACCACCATCACACGTTTTATGTTTTTCTTGTTGTTTTTTTTTGAAATTGTACTTTAAAAAAAATTTTTGTCTTTAAACCCTCTGAAGATTTTTTTAGTGAAATATTACGTTTTGCTTTTTTTTTCTATACAGCCCTTTGTAAAAAATATACCTATGGGGGCTGTATAAAACCAGGGTGAAACTATGGGGCTTAAAAGATGACAGTTTGCAGGGGCCTTTTTAAAAAGTTTACTCCCTTGAGGTTGTTTACGGGCTTGATAACGGCAGTTGCAGATTTTTTGAAATTTTGCAAAAAAAAAACACTCTAAAACACTTTTTGGGGAGGGTGGGGGGGGGGGGGTTTAAAAATTTGGCGGGCTACATATTAGCTGGAAGGAAATTTGGGGCCCACATAAAAAATTCAAAAAACTACAGTGTGTTTTTGTACGTTAGGTGGGGTTAAATTTGGGTCGAAAGGGTTTCCAGAAAATATCCCTTTGATAAAATAGTTTCCCTTAAAGGGCTTTTTTGACCAAGTTTTAAATGGCATTTGATATGCTATACCATCAAAGTTTGTGTCCATGTTTTATTGGAGTTCTGCGTACAGCCAAACATGGTGCTTTGGAACTCCGATAGAACAGAAGGGGGTTTTGTCATGGGAAAGGGAAACCCGGGGTTTCCCATTTCGACCCAACCTTTTGGGGCCCCGAGATAAAAAATTTGGCCCTATCAAATTTTGGGAGGGCATATCCATTTTTTAAAAAGTCTATGGGGGGGAAAAACCCCCTTTTAAAATGAGGTTAAGAAATTTATAATAAAAAATTATAAAAATTTGTAGTATAGAAAATATTCTATTACAAATACATTACATAAAAGGGAAAATTTCCCTATTGGGTTTATCCACATGGCGTTATAACAAGAAAAATTAAAAAGGGGTATTCCTATCAGAAATAGAGATATCGCCCCAAGAAGGTCGCCCCCACTCCGGAACCTAAACTAACAGAGCCCAAATATGTCCTAACAAGCTACAAGATAAACATATACACAATATATAATAAACAGACTAACAAAATAATAACGAAAAAAAAAGTGACAAAATATATACAAAATAGAAAAAGTCCCACATATCCCACAAAAATCAAATAAAAACAAAAGCATGAAAAACCAAAAAAAGGGGAAAAATAAAAAATTGCAAAATAGAAAAAAGTTGTTAGGCAGCCTTAGTTGTTTTTGGGGTATGTTTGGGGCCCTTATTTGTTGGGGTTTTTTGTGTTAGTTTGGGGTTTTTTGTTCAAAAAATTTTTTTATTTTTGGGTTAAAATTAAAAAAGCTTTATTTTATCTAATCCAAGGTCTTTTGCTTTTTGGGTAGTTTTGGTTTTTGGAAAATTATTTTTTTTAAAAACCGGGCGGGTTTAGCATTTTGTATTGGGGTTTTTTCCCTACCCCCACTTCTTTTGTTTGGGTGGGGTTTTGGGGTTTTTTTTCTGTTTTTCCTTTTCAGGAAAGTGCTGCTGAAATAGCCCATTACTGTAAAGTAAGCAATTTTTTTAAATGCACGTTATTCTTTGTGTCTTTGCTATCCAAGGGTGCCAAAATAATTTTGGTCCAGCAGCAAAAATTTAGCCCTTCCCTCCTTTTTTTTTACAGTGGGTTGCAAGAGTTTAAAACCCTTTGATGTTCCTTTTTTTTTAAATGTTTCGCCACAAACTTAATGTATTTTTTTGAAATTTTAAAGTGATAGAGAAAAAACAAGTTTTTTGGTAAAAATGTAGAGAAAAAAACCGCGTTTTTTCTATATTTTGAAAATTTAAAAAAAAATGAAAAGTGTGGGGCATTATGTATTCGCCCCCGATTAATACTTTGTAGCCCACCTTTACGAAGACAGCTCCCAGCCTTTTGGGGGTTTGGGAAATTTTTTGCCTTTCTTTTTTGAAAAAATACAGGAGCTCTAGCTCAGTGAGATTGTTTGGTGAAGTTTGTGAACAACAATTTTAAATTCCCGCCGCGTTTCTCATGGGATTAGGTCTGGACTTTTAACTGGGCCTTTTTAACACTAAATAGTTTTCGTTTTTAAACCCATTCCATTGTATTATGGCTGTATTTTATGGTTGTTATCTTTTGGGAAAGGGTGAACCTATCCCCCAGTTAAAGTCTTTTCAGCCTCAAACAGGTTTTTCCAGTTGCCTTTTTTTTAGCTCTACCCCTTTTCCCCATTTAGTAGAGCAGTTCACAGTCCCTTTTTTTAAGCAAGACTCCCTCCAGAGTTTTCCTTCCCCAGGGTTTGGGAGGGGTGTGTTGGGTGAGTAGGTGTTGGCACTGGCATTTAAACTAAAAAGTACACATTTGGTCTCCCACCAGAGCACCTTCTCCCCTGCTTTTTTGGGTTCCATACATAGCTCTTGGCAGACGAAAAAGGGACTTTTTAGGGCTTGCTTTCAAAAAGGTCTTTCTTCTTGTCACTCACCCAAAAAGGCAAGATTTGTGGGTAAGGAAAGCAGTTTTCTGTTGAAGATTCTTCTCCTGAGCTCTGAGCATTTAGAGTGACCTGGGCCTCTTGCTGTGTCTCTCATTAGCGCTTTCTGTCTCCGGTCTGTCAGTTTAGGTGAACGGCCATGTGTTGGTAGGTTATCAGTTGTTTTTTACTCCTTACATTTACAGATGTGAAGAACGTGTCTGTGGTTTTTCAGAGTTTGGGGCTATTTTTTTTTAAATAAAGCCCTGCAAATCATTTTGCAAAACTTTATCCCTGGTTCTGGTGTGTTTCCTGGTTTTCATGATGCTGTTTGTTCATATGTTCTTAAAAAACCCTGGGGCCCCTTCAGGAAACAGAATAATTGTATAAATTTTTATTTTCAGTATAACTACAGTTATTTACTAATTATGTGATTTCTAAAGACAATTGGTCATGGCTGTTTTTTGTTTAGGGGTATCAGAGCACAGGGGGCTGAATACATATGCATGCCCCTTTTCTTTTTTTAAGTAGAAAAAAAAGGGGAAAATCACACAAAATTTTCTTGCTAATTTGTGCTTCTCTTAATTTAAAATGTTTAAAAAATTAAATTTTAAAGGGGGATTTCTCACCATGCAGTTTCCAGTTACGCCAGTTTTCTTTCACTCTGTTGTCAGGCTGTGGTGGTTCTATAGCAGTTTTGGCTTTTTAAAATTCCTCTCTATTAGTGAGACACTACAAATTCAATAAGCAAAGCTGAAAGTGCTCTGAGAAATGAAAACAATTGCATATCTGTAAAAACTAAAGCAATTTGGTTGCTCCGTGAGTCGGCCATGGGATGTAAACCCCCTTCCCCTTGCTCAATCAGATGCAGATTAGTTCAGGTAACCAAAAAAAAACCTGTGTCATTCCAGAGCAGAAAAAATCTTACTGTTCCTGATGAAGAAAAAATCAAAAGCCAAGGCTTTTAGAAAAAGTCTTCAATAACCTGCCCCTATATTTTGAAAGCAAATTTTTGTATGAGAAAAACAAACTTTTTTAAAGTTTGTGCTGAAACGTTGAAAAAAAGGCTGTAAATAATTTTGCAACCCCACTGTAGATTTGGGGGCTCCGTTGAAAGGTGCCTATTTTTTTTTTAGACAAAGAAAACTGAGCAAAACCCCCGAATCCATCCTAATCTCGCCTCTTATTTACCAATTGTGGTTTTATCTTGTGTGACACTTTAGTTTTATACAGTGCATTGTGGGGAAAGTATTCGGCCCTTGAACTTTTTCACTTTTGCCCCAATTTAGGTTTTAAAATAAAGATATAAAATTTTAATTTTTTTGTGAAAAATCAACAACGTGGGACAAAATTGTGAAATGGAACAAAAATTTTTTGGTTTTTAAACTTTTTTAAAAAAATAAAAAATGAAAAGGGGGCGTGCAAAATTATTCGCCCCCCTTTAAATTAAACTTTGTAGCGCCACTTTTGCTGTGATTAAGCTGCAAGTCGTTGGGTGTGTCTTATTTAGTTTTGCACATCGAGAGGGGTGAAATTTTGCCCATTTTCCTTTGGGGCACGCTGGAGCCAGGAGGTTGGATGGAGGCGTTTGGAAAAGTGGGCTCAGTGAGGTTGGTGGAGAGCGTTGTGAAAAAGCTGGAGCTCGTGAGGTTGGATGGAGAGCGTTTGTGAACAGAGTTTCAGCTCTTTCCACAGTTTCGATTGTATTCAGGTCTGGACTGTGCTGGCCCTTCTAAAACCTGGATTTGTTTTTGTGACCCATTCCATTGTAGATTATGCTTTATGTTTGGGTCATGTCTTATGGAAAAACATTCCGTCCCAGTTCAGGTCTTTTCAGCTCCAAAAGGTTTTCTTCCGAAGTTCCTGTTTTGGCTCCTATCTTCCCATCAATTTTAACCCTCTTCCCCGTCCCCCCTGAAAAAAAGCGGGGCCCAAAACCCTGATGCTGCCTCCCCCATGTGTGACAGTGGGGTGGTGTGTTCAGGGTGTGAGCTGTGTTGCTTTTACACCAAAACATATTTTTTTGCATTGGGCCAAAAAATTGGATTTTGGTTTCATCTGAGAGGCCCTTCTTCCTGTTTGGTTTTCTCCAAAGGGGGCTTGTGGCAAAAATTTAAAAGAGACTTTTTTTGGGTATTCTGAGAAATGGCTTCTTTTGCCACTCTTCCTAAATGGAGATTTTTGCAGTGTAGACTGATTGTTGCCTATGGGACAGATCTCCCCCCTAGCTGAGATCTCTGGTCATTCTGCAGTTCATCCAGAGTGATCATGGGTCCTGGGGTGCATCTCTGATCAGTTTCTCCTTGTTTGAGAGAAAGTTTAGAGGGCGGCGGGGGGTTTGGGAGATTTTGCGTGGTTGATACTCCTTCCTTTTCAAAATGATGCTTGCACGTGCCCCCCCCCCCCCCCCCCTTGGGGTGTTAAAGTTTGGGAAATCTTTTTGTACCCAAATCCGGGTTTAAATTCCCACAAACAGTAGTTTGTTTAAATATCCAAAAAATTTCGTTCCCCTTCCAATTGTTTTTCCATTGTTTATTCTTCCAAGAAAAATTTTTATTTTTATTTTATGTTTGAAGCCGAAATGAGGCAAAAGGTTGAAAAGTTCAAAGGGGGCCGAATACTTTCACAAGGCACTGTATAAATTTAATCAAATGTAATTTTATTATAATTTTTACATTTAGTCATGACATTATTTTTCCCTAGATTTGGTGTAAATGAAGTATAACAATGCTCTCCTTTTGCAGGTGTGGCCCAGGAATGAAGAACCCCCATGGCATAAAATGGGGGACCACAGGTTCTCAATCCTACAAGGCTTTCATGTTATGGCTGTTTGGTACTTTGCTGCCTTTTTTCTGTCCCCCTTTTTTCCTCTCCTTTGTTTCTAGGTTCCTTGGCCTTTTTTCTTAGGATGGTGGTAAGCTTGAGAAAGGTTCTGAGAGGCCCACTTACTATTGGGCAGAAAGGGAACTTTGAGTTTGGGGGTTTGCTTTAGCTTTTAAAAGAATTTACTCTGGGAGACCCCAATTGGTCCAGAACAGCGTGAAAATTATGCGTGTTTAATGGAGTGGTTCCCGATGGGCCCCCCGCCCCCCAAAATTTGGGTGTTTAGGGGTTTGTCAGTCGGATGTTCATTAGAGTAGCGTTGTTTAAACTAATGTTTGTGGATGGGTTTTCAAACAGTCCTGGTTTGTGTTTTGAAGAGTTTAATAAATTGATGTTTTTATGTAAAGTTTAAATGGGGAAACCTTAACCCCCCTTTGGGGCATTTGCGTAAGGTTTGTTAACTGCCGGGAGCTACCAGCCCACATAACACTTAAAAGTAGGGGACACCCCACATTTGCCGCCCCAATTTTAAAACTACATAAACTGATTCTCCCCCTTTTTTTGGGGTTTGGGGGGGGCCACGTTCTTTTCTTTTAAATATGAAAAATGTTTTTCCCAACATAAACTATAAACTTGAATTTTGTCCTCCAGCCGCGGTGAGTGCCCACAACCAAAAAGAGCATCATAAACCGCCAACTGGAAACATACCCCTTTCTTCACCACAAGGAGCTCCTGTAGGCCTAAATCGAGCTCCGACCCCCTCCCAGGAAACATAGGGCTTGTTCATCTCCTTTTTGTAATCCAGACAGAAATATGTCTAAGCCTACATCATTTAAAATGAGGCCATCCAGTCGCATAAGACAAAAATTCTCCCCTTTTAACTGCCAGTGCCTCACCACAATGCTTCCCCCACCTCTAAAATAACTGGACATCATGGCATTAACTACCGTTCAAGATCACTGGACTGCATACTTGTCCCTGACACCATGCTAAATAATCCATGTAATAATCTCAGACCAAACTACAAGTTCAGGAAAAAATCCTGCAGAAATCCCTCGACGACCTACAAAAGAAAACTTTAAGTAAATCTGGCCGTACATATTCAGCATAACATAGCGATCGCCACCAGACAATGCGCATGACAACCACCTCTGGCAAGCCTGCTCTCGCCACTTCAGTTGCAGCACTAATTCTAAATGAGTTGAACCCAGCACTATCTACCCCAAGAGAAACGAAAATTTTTTTGAAAATGGCACATAATTGGAACCTGGTCAATGAAAAGTCATCAGCATGAGCAAAAAATTGAGGGGTCTTAATCCTAACCTTAATAAATCGGCAGCCAAACTGACTGGACTGGCAGAGCACTTCACCGCTTATAAAACACATACCCCTGCCAAACTGATCTGTCTTGGAGCGCCGTGTGCAAAACTGATCTTTCTTCCAGATATACGTCAACAGACCAACCCATCCTGTGCATGCCACTAAAGGGGAAACTAGCTTTCCAGTTCCTAAAGCCCCGAAAAAGACAAATGCAACACCAAACAAAGCGGCTTCAAAAGAGGCAGAGCACTAACTATGCAGGAAAGATTTTCAGATGATACTGGGCGCCTATTCTCTGCGCTGACAAACTCCTTAGGCCACCCGTGAAGTACCCGACGGAGTAGAAAATTGTGAGCAATGTCCTCTCAGCCTCGCAATTGAAAAATAAAAAAACACCTCTTCTGCGCTACCATGGCCAACACTGCTTCTCTGAGCAGGCCTGTTAAGTAATCCAACATACACCAGAGGTGGGCCTCTGGGTACTCGGGCCCTTGCCCCCAGCCACGCATCTCAAACACTTTCCCTATACCTTACCATAAGCCGCCCATGTCAGTGGAACCACAGAGTTCCTTTACAGGGGAACTAAATCCCTGTTGGTGCTTCCCACAGGTGTGCTGGGAAAAGGGTAAACTCCACATCCACCATTGGCCACAAACCCCGGAAGACCTGAAATTGGAAATGGGGCAGAGTATCAGCAACTTTGTTATCCAGCCCTGGTACATGGCGTGCCTTAAAACAGATGTTGAACTGTTAACATCAGAGCACCAAATACAGCAACAGATCTAAAATGGGAAAAGAGGAAGAAATTAACTCATTAATACAATGACCAACCATAT
>JAODAL010021139.1:0-67749 GCA_025379985.1 Phyllomedusa bahiana | reverse complement strand
CTTTTGCCCCCCCGCCCTTGTTTGTTCTTTGTGTTCAATGTCAGGTTTTTCTGAATGTCCCCGTTATTCTAACTAGCTTACGATTCGTGGTGGATCAGAGGCAGTGAGTTAACTCGTCCGTAGATTCCACCGGGTTTATTCCTGTCTCCCCGAACATAAATGCAGAACCTACTTAGCAAAGCAGTGACACTTTGCTAGGTCTTTCTACTTCAAAGGAATCTCAATGTCGGGACTATTTGTCTTTACTGTTTATTTGACCTCTATACATGATGTTTGATATTTTAATAATTGTTTTATATGATGAAAACTTTAATAAAACACAGTTATAAAAAAAAAAAAACTAAATGAGACAAAGATATATAGGAATATTGGAAATGCATTACTGCTAAGGAAAATATGAAAACCTGGGACTCTTATTTTATAGTTTTTGATCAAAGATTGTATTAAGCTCACCTCCCAAAACATCAAGGGGATCCCAGAGCAGGTGAGTCCCTACACTGAACATGCTACCTCACTAGGAGTCAATTCAGACTGCAACTTCACAGGGAGTGATAGGAACTTGCAATTGGGTTATCCTGCACTGTATGGGGCCCCAAAATTTCTGATGGCGGCCCTGGATACAAGTCAGGAAGTCACCAGAAAGATCCCGCAATATAGCACTAGATCTTTGCCACAACAAACTAACCAAAGATTCATTGCACTGAATTGCCTATTGGTGAACAGCAGCACTTCGTAGTGCCCCATGGCACATGGTTAGAAGAAGCCCATAGCCAGTTATGACACCCTTAAAGATCAAGTAGAGGACTGTCCAAGTGACGAAAACTAAAAAATGAAAGAGTCAAGGGAAGTTACTATGTCTATCCCAACTTTACACCACACAAATAGGTTGACAGATTCACTTTAACTCAAATAAAGTATATCATGGTTGTTATGGTTAATAGGAGCTGTGAATCTGCGATCACCATCAGTCTGTTTCACATTAGGGTATGTTCACACGGCTTATTTTGCCACGTATTTGCATGCGCATTGCGCCGCATATTGCGCTTTACACGTGGTGAATCATAGAGAACTATGGATTATGCGTTGTCTCCCCGCGTGTACAATACAATCGTATCGTACTCCCGGGGAGACAATGGACATGTCAGTTGTTCGCGGCTGCTGACAATGCATGTGCTTGCGCGTGTTTCCACCTGGCGTATTGCGGCGCGTACAGTAGGCTGTGTGAACATACCCTTAGAATGTTGTGTCAAAGTGGAGACAAGGAGGATTGGGTGCTTGTCACCTCCAACTCGACACCAAGATGTCTGCTTGCTGTCAGTGACTGGCAATGTTTTTATTCAGCAATTGACAAAAAAAAAAGCGCCAGTGCTACATGGGAGAAGTTGCACAGTTGCAGAATACTGATGAACTGATTGTTCATCACTATTCAGCACCTGTCCAGATTCTCCCATTTTATTTTATTGCCTCCTACTGGGAATGGTTTTTGTCCTGCCATTTAGTTTTTTTGTCTGATCGTGTTTATGTGATTTTAAGTAAATAATGTCCCATTTTTTCCTTTTTTTTCAATGACTAGTAAAGTTAGTGTAGGGTTTTCCAAAACAATGAGGACCTTTGACGTGGGTTGCGAGCTTGTGTATTTTGGCAAAAATATCAAATACTACCCCATGTTTGATATTTTGCAGTACGTAGCTTTCCCCCCTAATTCTGGGGAGCAGAGAGTGACAGTATTTCGCGTTGGGCACTTGAAGTATGCTGGGCAACCTGCTCAATCAAATAGGAAGAGACATCATCAATTGGTTGTAAGCCAGCACAGTGCACAAGTACTTGTATAACTGGCACCCTATATAAGTCTTTCCTACGTGCAGCTGTAATGCTACCAATCACCCCCCACATGGATAGTAGGCGAGTGTGTGATTTTTCATTGCTCAAGTGCATAAATTCAATCTCCCTTGTTTGGTACGGTGGCTTTTCTACATACTGGTGTGAATTGGTTTATTTTCAATGTGCAGTTATGTACTTAGCAATTGCCCCCGTCAAGGATACCGTATGTGTGAGTAATTGTTCATCAGTATACTGAACATGTTCAACTTTTCCCCATTTAGCACTGGGGCTTATATTGCCTCCTACTGGGATTTTTGTCTGGTCATTGGGCTCTAGTGTTTCTGCAATTTTAAGTAAAGAATTCCCCCGTTTTTCTGTTTTGTTTTTTTTTTTTTGTTAATTACTATTGAAACTTGTACAGACTTAATATGTTTCCTAACTGCTACAGTTGTATCAATGCTACACAATCATCTTTGAGTTACACCCATAAATGGCATAAATCTCTAGCCAGTCCAGATAGTGGGCTAGAATATATCCGTGCTGGTAAATTGTATCTGGCAGGAGTTCTGAGGTTTGTCATGACTAGATGCAACGGAAGAAAACTCTCAGCTGCTGTAAGGCTAGGTCTGCACAACATTGGACAAAAAACGACCAGAAAACCAAATTCTAAAAACCTTCATAAAACTGAGATTTTTTGTTTACTGCCTGTCAAAACATCAGTTTTTGGTATTTTTGTGCTTTTTGCATGTTTTTTGGCACTTTTTTTGAAGAGGCACAGCAATAGATTTGCTATGTATTTCTGCAAAAGATAGGCCAAAATATGTCCGGCGCTTTACATAGACTCTAAGGCCTCGTTCACACGGCTTATTTGGGCACGGATTGGCGCCGTACTCCGCGCCGGATTTGCGCTGCAGTACGGCGCCAATCCGTCCCTGTCATCACGGTAATCCACTGCTCTCATAGAGAACAGTGGATTCCGTCGCTCCTCCCCGCTCGGCGAATCCACCACGGGGGGAGAAAGTGACATGCACATTATTTACGGCGCGTACGTGCCGTAAACAATGCATTGTCTATGTGGCCGGGACCGGCGCCCCCGCCGCGCTCCGGCCCCACCCCCGTCCCGCCCCTTATTCACGGCGGATTTGTGAGCTCAATACGGCTCACAAATCTGTCGGGAATAAGCCGTGTGAACACGGCCTAATAGTACATTTTCAGCCCTGCACAGTAGTTTTTTGCAACATGTAACGAAAACAACCAGCAAATAAAACGAGCGGAAAAAAAGACGTTCTGTGGAGATAACAGTCTATAGGATCTCTTTCATTCATTTTATCAGCGTTTTTAGAAAACAAAAAATACTGGAAAAACAGACATTTTTCTGTGCTGTGAAGACATAGCCTAAGGATTACTATGCGAGGACAAGCCTTCAGCCTCCGGATGTAAACAAGCATGTCCCTATTTACTGACAGCAAACAGAGTTCTTGGTACTGACAGGAATTGGAGCATATAGTATATTAGAAAGCTGCAAAACTAGTCATTTTACAATAATTAAGCTTTCATTACAAAAAATAAAACAACCCCTTTAATTCTGACCAGCATCGACAAAGTATATCATTACCTATAATATTCTCCTGCTAGCATTCCTATAGGAGCAAATCACTCCTAAACCGTACATAAATGCTTCCTTTTTACCCCCCCTGTTAAAAAAGAGAAAATCAAAGCGCATTTATGCACACGCACGCATGCACACACACTGCCTTTATGATACTTTCTCCATCAGTATAATAAAGATTTTACAACCCCCATTTTAATTGATCATTTCCCAAAAAGGATACCAGGTTTTTTTTTTTTTAAAATCATTTTAAGGAACTGGGAGATTAGGGTCAACCATTTGGCAAGATGAAAACAAAACAAAAAAAATTTGGTCTGCACATCCAAAAAGATTTTTTTAGAAAAAAAATGGAGCATAGATGTACGCTGGTGTGGCAGTAAAATACAAACACAATCAAATATCAGTAGTACACTACTAGCACTAAAAAACAGTTAAAAAAACATGGGAATTTTTGGAAAATTATTTCTGCTACTTTAATACTGAAAATTTGAATTTTTAGTGTACATTTTGATAAAAAACTTATCAGCCCACCTCCCGAGTCAAGGTGACCCAAAAAGGGGGAACCTACTCTAGCATGTTACCTCTCTTGGGCCTTTTTCAGACCTCCACATTTCGGGGAGAGAAGATTCCAAATACAACACTGAAATGTCACCAAGAAAATCATTACAAGTGGGTTCCCACTGTTTTAAAAGTCCCCTTGAGTCGCAGGTGGGCTTCTAAAGTTTTGATCAAAAATGACAAAAAAAACCTCAAGTTTTCATGTATCTAAAGAAGCAGAAATGGGTTTCCAAAAAATTCCTATGTTCCCTTTGACTGTTTTCCAGTGCTAGTAGAGTGCTGCTGATATTGAATTGCATTTGGCAAGATAGTAGTGCCCGCTGTCTGAGTAGTGGAGGGCATAGTTACAGGGGTTGTCCAGGTAATATTTTTTAATAACTTTAAGCTACTGTTGCTCTACTAAAAATAACAAATGCTCACCCTGTGATTGGTCGCAAGTGCTGATGTCAAAACAATGGCAAGTGACAACTGACATGATCACAAGCTGACTGCAGAATGAAATGTAAATTAACTGGGAGACATTGGTGGCAGCTGCCGCACTGGGATGGTGGAGAGTGTGTATTTTTTATTATGGCAACAGTAGCTTAAAATGATAAAAAAAAAATATAAGGGACAATCCCTTTAAAACTTCCCACCATTGGGTTACTTCCACAAGACAATGTCAAAATACTCATTGGATTCTACCATTGAAAACCGTGTAGGATGACACAGTTTTTAACTACAGTCGTATTTTACGTGGATTTTGAGGGGGGGTTTTTGCAGTAGATTCACAGGCAGAAAACGAGTCCCTTTCTTCTCCTGGGGGTTTTGGACGCTAATCCGACATAGAAATGTTTTGGATATTTTTTTCTTTCATTTGAAATACGGCAGAAGATTCAACATGTTCTAAGTTTTTTGAAAATCCAAGCTCAAAAATAAAATGTTCTGTGAAACAACTAAATTTTTATTCGGTCATGGGAGGGTTTTACACTCATTTTTTTTGACGTTTTTAAAAAATCCAATCGGAGGGCATTTCTAGACAGTGGGCATAGCCATCTTACCAAAACGGTTCCTTCTTATTTTCCAACAAAACACAATATCAGCTGACGAACAACCACATAAATCTATCTTGTACAATTTATCCAATAGGCAGAAGAACCAGCGGGAATCATATGAGCAACGGCGTGGGTCATCGTCGAAATTTGTAGGCATCAGAGACCTGGATTATAGGGCTGGATTATAGCTCATGCAGGAAGAGTCGGTGCAATAGTCTTCACTGAATTTATACTTTTGATGATGTATTTCTCTGGTCTGGTCTCTACCACTGTCAATCAAATTTTTCCCCCAGTGCCCAAAAAAGGGTCCCCAAAATAATCCCGCCCATAGCTAAAAACTGACTTACACGCTGCTGAAGAAACTGCTGCAGAAAAGGTCTATGACAAGACGCTTGTCATAAAGCATGTGCCTTCTTGCTGAAGACAGCAAGGGGCATATATTTTTGTGACGTATATCTCCCTGTACAAAGCAATCAGAAAGTGCCCATTAGATCCAAAATTTACTCAAAAGTCTACGGGGGCCTGTAGACGTTTGTGAAGGTAGGTGGTAATAGCCTGCTTTCTGTGCAGTGTCGGATCGGGGTGCCTGGGGCCCACCTTACAGTGACTCTACAGGTCTGTTGCTTTCTCTGCCTTTCTCCCTGAAACACAGCACCAGGCCTGCCATGCCCAGGAGCCCATGTCCAGGAGCCCACTGGCGGTTTCACCTGCTCTCTAGTCCGAGCCTCCTTCTGAGTCACAACAGCCCTTCCCCTTTTCAGATGCATAGTATTACAGGGATCTCTTGTACAGACACCATTAGTTAAATTTTCCATATTAATAGAAAAAATAACTGTTAAGAACAGTGTTCGACTCCTTCTGCATTTATGCGAAAGGGAAGTCAATAAAATATACGAAAACACACTTACAGCTTCATTCTCAAACCACAGGAAATAGCAGCAATAATAATCTCCATCTCGAAATGTTAGTGTTGTATAGCCCTTCTGAAGATACCGGCGAGACAAACCAATTAGATACCAAACCTAGAAAAAGACACACACACAATAGATCATTAGTCTTCAGCTGAATAAAACTCCTATTTACATCTTGTCTTTTGCTTCCATGGGTCCATCTGTATAAGAAGATGATGCAGACAACACTTATCTATACAGCAATGAATAGGTGTGTAGACTGGCCTGTATGCTAGGTACATGGTGGTCTATGGAGATGTTTGGCACATGCTCTAGGAGCTTTCCCAGCACCTATGTTAACCCTTTAAACCATTTATCCGGAGGGGTCCTATATAAAGGGGTGTTCCAGGATCTAACAATGCTTGTTGGTCCGTCGGGCGTGAGTAAAAATAAAAGAAAAAAACTCCTACTTACATCCCGGACGTTCTTGTTCACTCCCAGTGCCCGACCCAGTGTTCTCCACTGTAGCTGTGAACGGTCTTCATTCATGTGACAGCTGCAGCCAATTAGAGGCCAAAGAGGTCACATGCATGTAATGTTGTGGCCTGTGATTGGCTGCACCTATCATGTGAACAATGAACATTCACTGGCTATTTTCGGGATGAATGCACCGGCACCCAGGACTGAAGGTGACCATCCGGGAGGTAACTGTAAGTCTTATCTTCTACTTTCACTTATTCCCCGACAGACTGATGAGTATTGTTAGATCCTGAAACATCCCTTTAAAAGGGGCAGACTAGTTGAAGAAAATAAAACATGTCTCCTTACCTCCCCTATCCATCCAGTGCTTGTTGAGGTCTGTTTCTTGGTACCTGCTCTCAACACACCGGAACCGTCCACGTACTGACCCCAGTAGTGTCTGAACCAAGGCAGTGATTGGCTGAGTGGGCATTCCCTGCCATTTCCTGTATCCAAACCACGTACCAGAAATTGGAAGGGACCTGAGCAATTGTGGAATGTCAGGGGCAGAGGAGCAGGGAAAAGTAGGGATTGTTTTATTTTTTTCAACCAGTTGGCCCCTTTTAAATAAATTAAGTACTGCCAGATTTTAAGGACAGGACTATTTTGAGCCTTAAAGGGGTGGTATCACTATAGACACTTATGGCATATTGATAGAATATGCCGTTAATGTTTGATAGATGCGGTTCTCACCTTTGGGGCCTTCATCGATCTTGAGAACGAACCCCAAAACCTCTTCATTTTGAATGGCGTGGTGCTCAGGATTCTCCCATTAAAATCAATAGGAGTTCCAAGTATAGCTGAGCACGCTGCTCATTTTATGGATTTATAAGTAATATCTTGTCTTTTCAAAGGGTTGTGTTTACTTTTGCAACTATTTTTTTGCAGAAAAGCTTTTAAAATGAAAGTAGTAACTTTATAGATAGCACTGCTAAAATATTCCCTGTGATTTTGTGTGCACGGCTCCTATGCCGAACAATGCGTCTCCGAGTCTACAAACAAACCCTGAAATATGTAGTGTCACAGTCTGCTAACCCAGGAGCTGCCGTTTTTGATCTGACACATAAATTGGGGCAACCCCCACTGTAATCACAAGCATAACAGTATAGTGATGTTCAGACAATGTAACCCTTCACAGACTAACTCTGGATCTGACTAAAGCAACTCGATGAATTGCAGTAGGGAATTATGTATGCAAAATGTGCCATCAACAATGCCAGCAAGCGCTATACACACGTACTGTAACTATCAAGAGGGCTGGCAAACAATGTGACTGCCCTTATAGCACCCACCAATATACATACACAGCTTTTCAAGCTCCTGAATACCAGATTTCCCTTGCTACAAAGGGAAAAAGAACCCTTCAGCACTTTGCGTTATCACATAGGTTTGCCTTTCAGAAGCAGGAAAAGCTGGGTGACTACCACTGTATTTGACAAGTACATTCCGCCTGCAGTCCTGTCTGTGCGGTTTCTCAGGATTATGATAGGAATGCTCATATCATCATCAGCAGGCTAAGCAAGGTAATATCTGTACAGACAGAAAACCGAAAAAACAGGTGTAATCTGTTATGCAAATTATCAAACAAGACAGAATTTTCTAAGAGTTTAATCCCCAAAGACCTTAAATGTAATATATTTAATGCAAATTTTCTACAAATTACCAATTAATCAATGTATATTTTATTCAAACACCTGCTTGTAAAGATGATCACTTGTGTATACAATAACATGTCACAGATTTGCCTGTGGCAAATGCATCATGTATTTTACAAGAGAACCCATGGCAGATATCAGAGAGGGACGCTTGTATTCATGCCATGGACGTTTGGTTGATGTACCGCGCACCTGCAGGAGGACCGGCTCTTAAATGTTCATTTAGGCATGGCCAAAACTTCATCTGGATTTTTATCCACAGCACATAAATGAGGTTACTGAAGTCCAATTTACATGCTTCAAGTACAGAGCAGGCATCTAGTTTTAAGGTTAAGTGTGTGATTTGTGCTGCACGGGTCTTGGCTGCACAGCAATTACAGTGATCCCTCAAGTTACAATGGCTTAAGGATATATTATTTTCACCATCCAATGGTCTTTTCTGGGACATTGTATGTCGAATCCGGCTTCACCATAAAATATCACAGGCATTGCTGATCTGCAGCATATGTGATTGACTGGGTAATCCAACCAATTATAAACATTTTACTTGTAAAACCTCTATATTAGTGCAGTACATGCAGGGATTGGCGGTCTAGTAATCTCCCTGCAGTACAGTGTGGTTACATGTTCTGTAAGGCTCTTACATGTCTCAGGGTGAATGGATTCTTCGGGCATCAGGTAAGGGCCCCATTTTCTTTTTTTGGTACATTATGTATAAAGTACATGATGCAAAGAAACTGATTTCCATCTTTGAGCAACTGTTTGAGTTACATGTAACAGCTTGCTTTATCTGCTTAATTTACTTTAATTTTTATTATACATTATATTGGGGTGACATTTTGGGGATTTGTAGCCAATTACTAGTTTTCCATAGTTATGGCTTCAACATACAATGGTCATCCAAGCCCAAAAATAATATGTATGCGGGGGGGACCACTGACCAAAACTCCACCACATTTAGAAACCGCACACAAATATCAGTGCTCTCCAGCTCCCAGGATGCCTATACATGTTTTTCACTAGTGTGCCGCCCACAGGGCGGGGTGCCCGGGGGGAAAATTTCCCCAAACATGGTGCCCCCCGTTTTTTGTTCAGGCCGTTCCTAGGTGGGGGAGGGCGTGCGCGCCCGGGGCCGGGGGCCCGCCAGAGCCAGCAGCGCAGGGAGGAGCGGGACGGATCGTTCCTGTCCATCCCCCCCTTATCAGCTACAGGGGCGCACGCTCTCCGGCCCCCTTGACGCGGGGTCCCCTCGGCGGCAGTTCTGCGCCGATGAGACCGGGGGAGCTGCGTGCAGTGTGATGACTCACGCGTTTACAACCGCTTCAGCTCCCACTGTGACTCTCCGCCGCCGGAGGGCCGGACCCAGGGATAATTTTTTGCTTTTTTTATAATTACTTACAGGGGCATCACTGGCTACAAGGGGGGCACACGGGCTACAAGGGGCAACGGGCTACAAAGGGGGCACCGGGCTAAAAAAGGGGGCACCGGGCTAAAAAGGGGGCACCGGGGCTACAAGGGGGGCACACTGGAAAAAAAAGGGGGCACATTGGCTACAAGGGGGGCACACTGCTACAAGGGGGGCATCCTGGTACAAGGGAGGAAATTTGCTACAGGTTGGGCATCTCTGGCTAGAATCGATTTTATTAACTATATGTATAATATGTACTTTTTTATGTCATTTTTGTCCCATTTTGGTTGTGGGTGCCCCGGGATTTTTTAAGTGTAAAAAGTGTGCGGGCTCAAAAAAGGGTTGAAAAATCACTGGCCTTAGAATATTAGAGTTGTAGTTTGAGCAGCTGGAACCACATGAATATCGTATTTTAAAGGGTTTTTCCATAAGTAATTTCAGGGCCCCATACAGCCAAAACATCTGGGTACCCGTCCATATCACTGGGCCCCTTTTAAAAATTATTTTCAGGTTCCCATATTAGAGTACTGTGCCCCTGAGGAGTTAGCATGATAGCAACAGGCTACATTCTAGGAATTGCATTTTTACAATAGCCAGAGGGCCATATGTGAGCTGGAAGTTGTAGTCTCACAACTGGCACTGCTTTACAGCATTTACTTGCTGTTTAAAAAACTTGAAAAACAGTCTTTCCCGCCAAATCTTGCCGACCCCCCCAAAATTTTTTCCATACACTTAGCTTTTTGAGAACTGCTCGGTTATTCTTTGTCAAAGTGTTTTCTTTGAAGATCTGCAGACTCATCTGTTAATGGTGCTCGCTAAGCACATTAGCCATGCTGAATGCCTGCACTGAAAATACCTTGTTTTTTATGAAATTCGCCAGTTGGCTGTTTCCGAGCTCTGTAGTGGATTTATCTTCAATGTTCACGGGGGGGGGGGCACCTTTTTTTCCCTACTGTGCGATCCACATAAATAAAATGCACCAGGCCAGGGAATTCTTCCAAGTAAGTGAATATTAAGGTTAAGGAAAACATTTCATTTCAGTTTTCCCCAGTTAAAATATTTCACAAGTGACATAAAAACCCTTTAATATTTGTGTAAGTAAAAAAAACAAAAAACGTACTAACAGTTGAAAACAGTGAAAACCAAACCCATAAATCACTTTTCGCGTCGTAAAAAAGGCAACTCCTTTCGTAGAGAGAAGCTATTGGTCTGGTGGACTCCGTCTTTCCATGTATTACATGACTGGCCATTCACATGAGTGCTGCTGGAGAGGGAGAGAGAGAACTGTTTTATTTAGTGCCCCGGGACAAGAGTTATGTTGTACCAAAGGGGTAAAAAAACCTGATCATTTTGAGTAGTTTTGAACCTTCATTTGTATAAACTTAGCTAAGTAAAAAAAATTTTCCCCAAACTTTTTTCGGGTTTTGAAAAACCATTATGATCCATCGAGACCTAGCCAGGAAAACTTTTCTAGAGAAAGTAAGAAGAAAAAGCCTTAAAAAACCCCTAACTCCGAAAAAAAGGAACACAAAATTACCCTGTTGCACCGAAATTGAGACATTCTTTATTTTAAAATTTTTGCTCCAAAACGCACCGGTCAAAATTTCAGGGATGTCATTTTTCCCATAAAACAAGAATTCACATTTATTTTTGACCAAAAAATCACATTATTAATATACTGAATCCTGTCATCACAAACATTTCTTTTTGACTATTTCCAAATTAAAAAAACAGATGGCCTCGAAACCTAAATGGCACACCTTTTCTGAATTATCTGACAACTTATCCAAAATTTTCAAAGAAAAGCAAAAAAAGTTGTCACTTACTAAAAAAAACAACCTTTAATAATTTTACGCAAAAATATACCACGAGATAAAACTTACATATATCTAAATCTAACCCCTACCTTAAAAAAACGCAGAGCAAAACCTTTTCCCGAAAGGACGACCCCCCCAAATCCTAGCAAGATAAACAAACCAAAATTATATCTAAATCTACTATAGTGTACAAATACCCCCAAATGTCAACAAAGAAAATATTAATTAATCCCTAAATACCTAAAAAAATACTCAAAATACTGATGCACATAAAAGTCCCAGAAAATACCCAAAGCAATTTGTCAGGATATATATTGTCCCATCTATGCCCAAAACGCGTTTCCCCCCTGCTAAATATAAAATGGGTTCATCGGGACTTATCTTTGGGAACAAAACAACCTTCTTCAAAATTATTTTTTCAGAAATCTTCTTATACATTAAAAGGTGTATTTAGATGAAACATTTTAAAAATAAAACAATAAGTGGCAAAAAAAATTTTAAATGCCAATATGGAGTGTCCAAAATAATCTATGATGTTTATTTGGATAAAAATAAACCAGCTTTTAAGTATCATACCCAAACCCTTCACATATATGCCCCCAAAGTTGATATTTCGGGCCCAATGTAAGGAAATAAAATTTCCCCGGGATATTATACAATATCAAAAAGATCACCAGGGGTAAAGGCCCAAATTTTGAAGCCAACCGGGGAGAATCTTGTCAATGTAGATGATAACATTTGTCGTCAAGATATGAACTCACAGACCCCCAACTCATTCGTGCCCGCCGATATTCATGTTCTAGCGGCAATCATGGATAACCTTTCCCGGGTTTGTTTGATAAAAAATTATCTCCCTTTCCTCAGGGTGCAATGGTAACCTTTGCCCCATAGTAACCTCTGGTAACCATTGCACCCCAAAAATGGGAGTAATTTGTTCTATCAAACAAACCCGGAACCGGGATCCATATACTGCCGCTAGAACACGAATATCGGGGCAGCGAATGAGTGGGTCTTTTTTAAAAATATCTTGACAGACAAAAATTTTTCATCTAACATTGACAAGATTTTTCCCAGTTGGCACAAATTGGGCACATCTCGGGGGGCATCTATTTTGATATTTGTATAATTCCTGGGGGTTTGATACCATTACATGCCGCCAAATATGAAGTTTGGGGGCACTGATAGTGAAAGGGGTTTGGAGTAGATAATAAGCAGGATCAATTTATCAACAAATAAACACATAAGATTTTGATGAGACACCTCCCATTTTTGGGTATAATTTTGGGTTTTGCCTACCCCTTTTAGTAATTATCTTAAATATGATCATCTAAAAACACCCTTTAAGTAAAAAGGATCCTGAACGAATACATTTTTGAAGAAGGGTTTTTTTTGTCAATGATAATCCCTGAGAACCCTATTCATATTTTGCAGGGGGAAACGCGTAGACATAGACTGGGACAATATATATCCTGGACAATTGCTTTTGAGGTACTTTACTGGGACCTTGATAGTGCATCAGTATTTTGAGATATTTTTGTATAGGTATTTGGGTATTAATTAATATTTCTTGTTGACACTTTGGGGTTTATTTAGAAACACTATAGTAGATTTAGATAATAATTTTGGTTACAAAAATACATAGGAACCTTTGGCGGGGTCGTTCCTTTTTGGGGAGGGCCCGTTCCGCGTCTGTATAGGTAGGCTTAGTAATTAGATATATGTAAGTTTTATATCGTGGTATATTTTAGCGTAATAATAAAGGTTAGTTTTTATAGATAAGCAGACAACTTTTTGTAGCTTTTCTTTGACTATTTCCATGTCCAACAATTTTTGTTAAATTTACCAATCCCAGTATTTATGAACAAAAAGCAACATTTATTCAAAGACTGTCATGTCATCACCTTCTAGAACATCATTATAACTCTCCAAACAATGAATTTCATGGTGAATGTCTTGTGACTCCATTTCTTTTAGAATCATTGGCCCCAATCTCTCATGTCTAGCAATAGCACTTTCCTTAAATGAGCACCTCTTGTCCAGGGTAGCCTCCCATACAAGGTAAGACCTATCTAAATGATCTGCAAACGCTAATGAATGTCACGGGGAGAGCTGTAGCAATGACCGCTGCTAGGTCTTATTTTCAGGGGCCTTATATTTCTGAGCTTGAAAAAAATTGCACTAGGTCTTATTTTCGGGGAATGTCTTATTTTCGAGGAAACAGGGTAGTAATACACCTCTACAATCTATACTAAACTCTGTGAGAGATGCTCTGTTGGCTGTCTATCTTAGAGCGAAACATAATTTAGAATCCAAACCTTAAGCTATAAAGCTCTGTCCAGGTTGCCCTTTCCCTGCCTTTCATTATTCTCACTCCTTCTTGTATCCAAGCGCTCTTGTACAACGCCTGTTCTCCAGAACTGTGACTTATCAAGAAATGTGCCGACTCTGTTCCCGCTCACACCATACAGATATACCCTACTTATGTAAGCAGAAGCAGTTGTATGACCTGTAGCCACATGACCAGACCGTGCAGGCCTTCCAAGACAGAGAAGAGGCGAGCTGTTCTTGTTCAGGCACACGTGTGTAGAGTACTTTCTAGGCACATTGGTGTATGGGGTGCAACAGTCCATCAGTGAAGGAGAGACAGCCTGCTACCTACAGAAGCTGCTGTGCAGCGAGCCAGACAGCCCGCCACGAGAGCTGCTGTGCAGCGAGCCAGACAGCCCGCCACGAGAGCTGCTGCGCAGCGAGCCAGACAGCCCGCCACGAGAGCTGCTGCGCAGCGAGCCAGACAGCCCGCCACGAGAGCTGCTGCGCAGCGAGCCAGACAGCCCGCCAAAGAGAGCTGCTGCGTAGCGAGCCAGACAGCCCGCCACGAGAGCTGCTGCGCAGAGTGCGAGACAGCCCGCCCCGAGAGCTGCTGCGCAGCGAGCCAGACAGCCCGCCACGAGAGCTGCTGTGCAGCGAGCCAGACAGCCCGCCACGAGAGCTGCTGTGCAGCGAGCCAGACAGCCCGCCACGAGAGCTGCTGTGCAGCGAGCCAGACAGCCCGCCACGAGAGCTGCTGTGCAGCGAGCCAGACAGCCCGCCACGAGAGAGGGAGACAGCCGCCACGAGAGCTGCTGTGCGAGAGGGAGAAGCGCCCCGAGGAGGGAACAAACCGCCACGAGAGCTGCTGTGCAGAGAGGAGACAGCCGCCACGAGAGAGGGAGACAGCCGCCACGAGAGCTGCTGTGCAGAGAGGGAGACAGCCCGCCACGAGAGCTGCTGTGCAGCGAGCCAGAACCCCACGAGAGCGCTTGCTGTGCAGCGAGGGCCCGACCAGCCCGCCACGAGAGAGGGAGACAGCCCGCCACGAGAGCTGCTGTGCAGAGAGGGAGACAGCCCGCCACGAGAGCTGCTGTGCAGAGAGGGAGACAGCCCACCATTATAAAGGCTCTGCATAGAAATTTAGAGCCTGCAACAAGAGCTGCTCTGCAGAGAGCCCGCCACTATAAATGCTCTGCATAGAGGGAGAGTTTCTCTGCAGGGAGAGAAATGACTTATCATAATGGGAGAAATGGAAACTGCATTTTGCATAACTACCCAGGAAACAAGAGGCAAAGCCCTAAACTAGTCTGCAGTGGTCAGACCAAGCAGAAATGGCACCTGGTGTATGAAGTCAACGATATAAAGGCTGGAGACTACCCAATGACTTGATACCATAATCTGCAAGCTGCTGTGATTACACCATTTAAAGTTGGTTTGCTGCATAGACTTCAATAAAGAAAAAAGTAAAGTGCAAGAATTGCCTACATCCATCACCCATCTATCTAAGCCTTATACAGACACAAAAGCTGGTTGTGGGCTGTTGGTGGTCGACAAGGAGAGATAGAAAGAAAGAGAATGGATGCATTTACACAGAATGAAAATGTTGTGGAGCTTCTGCAGTGGAAAATCCAGAGTCTTTTTGCATGAAAATCCACAGCTAAAAATTTGCACAAAGTTTTGTGAATGTTTATGTGGATTTCTTTCAGAATTGCCACCACAGAATATTTTAACAGAAAAAAAAAAAATTGTATTTAAAATAAGGGATTGTATATTTTGCTGATAAACCACTGTTTTTCTTCCAATAAATTGCAGATTTGATTTTCTCATAGAAATCACTGGAGAAAATCCATGAAAATTTCACGGCGTTCCTACAACATAAATGGACATCCTGAACGTCTAAAATCTACACTAGGGGTCACTTCCTGTGAGAATTTTTTTGCAGCTATTCTAGCAGCATATATGTCCCCGTGAATGCACCCAAGACGGTGGTGATGGGGGCAGAAGGGGACTGGAATATTATCCCACGATCTTCTACTGAATTATTTTAGAGGGATTTTAGTAAAACGGAGGAGGATTTTAAAACATCTACCGAGCGCCTACCAATAAAATACATAATGCTGGCAGGTGGGGAAGATGTCACCATCATCTTAGAACATAAAGCGTTAAAACAAAAGGGAAAAATACAAAACAACTAAGCTCCATGCCCCATCTCTTAATGTATATGGTCTACACTGCTCTGCCGCACTTCAGATTGCTTTCTGCATAATTTTCATGTTTGCCCTTGCAGTAAATGCATGGTCTGTAATGTCTGGGCGATGACAGTGCTACAAGTACTTTCAGTTTATATGCTTTTGTATTGTTATATTTTCAAGCTGCTTTGATTAGCGACTTTCACATTCTGTATTTTAAAGGAAAAAAGAAACATCAGAGATAATTATGGACAGGTGCCATGCCAGCAGACTCCTCCAGTGTGGATGAGGACAGCGCCATCTAGTGCTAGACAAGAGAAGTGCAAGTTTCTGAGCAACCCGGTATCTGTGTTAGATTCACACCTGCAAGGTCAATGACATTTTTCTGTTCTGACACAGAAACAGCAGAGTTACAATGAAGGAGTGCCAGATCTGCTACATGATGGGCACCAAAGGATCCCAATGGACTGACTTATAACTCAGAATCTCCTCCACTCTCACTAGCCTTCAAAGCAACCAGAAAACCCATCTCTTCAGGATTGCCTATAACCTACAATAACCCCACTGCCACTACCCCACCTCAAAAACATGTCTGCCCCTCACCTTCTGTCTCTTTACTCCCCACTAATAGATTGTAAGCCTCTGTGGGCAGGGTCCGCTCGCTCTCTCTGTGCCAGTTGTTAGTTATTTATAGTCACCATTTTACTTGTTTGACCTATGTTATGTATGTAACCCCCCTTGAATGTAAAGTGCCCTCTAATCAATGGTGCTTTAAAATAAACACAGTAATAATTCTTCAGGGTCTCCCATTTTGATGCAGCTGCACTATCCCTCATCAAATGTAATACAATGTGGATTACAGATGCGCCTCGGCCTCCACTGCAGATATGAACAGAGCTGCAGTCACTATTCTTCAGGCTGAAAACAGTCAACAAGTTTGTGGACTGAAACACCCAAACAAATTATCTTAACTCCTATAATTAAGAGGTGTCATTTTTTCCCTGTGTCAGATGACTGTACATTGCCTACAAGGATTGCTTTTCATGTTGAAGATCTTGCAAAAACAAGTCACTTTAATATGTGTCCATTAACTGTGTCCTACCTATTCCTAGATATCCCCTCTCGTATGGGCTGCATCAGCTTCTCAGGTCGCTATAGCTACAGACCTGTTTGTTCTCTCATGATAGGCTGCCAGCACTGGTCACTATAGCTACAGACCTATTCTCTCTCTCCTGATAGGCTGCAGTGCTGGTGGCTATAGCTACAGACCTGTTCGAGCTCTCCTGATAGGCTGCCAGTGCTGGTGGCTAAAGCTACAGACCTGTTCGAGCTCTCCTGATAGGAGGCCAGTGCTGGTGGCTATAGCTACAGACCTGTTCGAGCTCTCCTGATAGGCTGCCAGTGCTGGTGGCTATAGCTACAGACCTGTTCGAGCTCTCCTGATAGGCTGCCAGTGCTGGTGGCTATAGCTACAAGACCTGTTCGAGCTCTCCTGATAGGCTGCCAGTGCTGGTGGCTATAGCTACAGACCTGTTCGAGCTCTCCTGATAGGCTGCCAGTGCTGGTGGCTATAGCTACAAGACCTGTTCGAGCTCTCCTGATAGGCTGCCAGTGCTGGTGGCTATAGCTACAGACCTGTTCGAGCTCTCCTGATAGGCTGCCAGTGCTGGTGGCTATAGCTACAGACCTGTTCAATCTCTCCTGATAGGCTGCCAGTGCTGGTGGCTATAGCTACAGACCTGTTCGAGCTCTCCTGATAGGCTGCCAGTGCTGGTGGCTACAGCTACAGACCTGTTTCGAGCTCTCCTGATAGGAGGCCAGTGCTGTGGCTAATAGCTACAGACCTGTTCGAGCTCTCCTGATAGGCTGCCAGTGCTGGTGGCTATAGCTACAGACCTGTTCGAGCTCTCCTGATAGGCTGCCAGTGCTGGTGGCTATAGCTACAGACCTGTTCGAGCTCTCCTGATAGGCTGCAAGCACTGGTCACTATAGCTACAGACCTGTTCTCTCTCTCCTGATAGGCTGCAGTGCTGGTCGCTATAGCTACAGACCTGTTCGATCTCTCCTGACAGGCTGCCAGTACTGGTCACTATAGCTACAGACCTGTGTGATCACTCCTGATGGGGTGCCAGCGCTGGCTGCTATAGCTACAGACCTGGTGTCCTCAGCAGGACAGTAGAAGTCGGTAAAACATGCCCCTGAATTCAAAAATGAAACTGACAAAACAGGACTGAATTGAGATGAATTGATGTAGTGAAACAACCCCTTTAAGACTATCCAAAATGCAAATCACCAGAGTAAACACTATAAAGACATTGAACCAAGTGAAAATATGCCTTGAAGAAAACCAGATAGCTTTCCTAACTTGTCTGTTTTAGGAAATACTGTACTTGTGTTTTTCATAACTCCACAATCCCAGATCATCTATTCTTAGGACTCTGCGTTGTGCAGTTCTTGTGTTATTGCTCCTGAAAATGTATGAATCAATTACCAGTAGGTATTATCCTTGTCCAGTGCCACCAGTGTGCATTGACATACCCAGATGACAAGGGAAATGGTCTTGTCCAACTGTCAATTTTTTTTTTTATATATTTCCAGGAACACATGAAATCATGTCAGGAATGTGGACAGGTCTTCTTTAAAGAGCTTTTCAAGTTTTTGGCTCCTGAGACTTAATTAAAAATAATAATAAATTCTACAACTTTCTAGCATACCTTGAGTTTCAATTCTACACCATTTTCAATATATTTGCCACCAATGAATGTTAACACTTATTTTATAGTTAGAGGCTGCAAACCTGTACATAGCTGGTCCAGCTCATAGCCGAGTAGTAGATACAATTACATACAGTTTAGACAATGCTCTGTGAGCTAAGCTGTTTAGCTCACAGAGCATTGTCTAGACAGCATATAACTGTATCCCCAATGGTGAGAGGAGGACTAGCTCTGTACAGGTTTGCTGCCTCTGAATGTAAGATAATCTTTTCATTCACCGACAATAAGCAAATATCTTAAAAACAGTGAGAAACTGAAGCACAAAGTATATTATAAAATTGTATCACGTTTATTTAATACAAGGATTAAATAAAATCGGAAATTCCTTTAAGACAGAAATTTCCTCCAAATATCAGCACAATATAAATGAGCCTTTTACAAAAAAAAATTATTTTAGCAGTGAGCCTCTTTAACAACACTTCAGGCCTTTACAAAGGATATGTCACCATTGTAATGTTTCTCTTGCTCTTCACCAGCAGAAATTCCTTCCAGTCCATCAGTTTCTCTCTGAAAAATGAAAACAAATAAATCTTCCCATCTACTGAACTTCCTTCCTGACTCTTGTAAAATCTCATAATCATCCATTCAGGCATCTTATCGGCTGGAAGGAGGTTTTACATCTTATCTCTGGCTATACAGGCTTCTTCAGTTATATTAATGCAGGCCATTTTTCATACATAAAACACGGGAGCGGCCTCCAGATTCCTCCCCTGTTTTAAGCATTCCATTACGCTGATAAGGAGCAGAGGGTACAAGGTGATCTAGGGGCAGATGCAATATGAAATGTTAAGAAAAAAGAAAGTTTGCAGATGCATCCTTCCTCACCTTTCCTCTGGTCTCATCAGACCCCTGTGGGCACAAGATGGCCAGCTTTAATTACTAGTGGCAGCGATCAGGTAGGACTCTGATGACAGTTAAATGGCCAGGATCAAAGTGTGATAGGTGCGGGTTCTCCATTCTATTCTATAGGATTTCCAAGTATAGCCAAACACACCGATCTTCTCAACTTCCATAGAACAGAATGCAAAGTCGTGAGCAAACACGACCAGCTCTTCATACGGAGTGGAGACTTTCAGGGGCCCATTCCTGAGAGACGTGCAGGTCCCAGAGGGACACTATCACACTTTGATGATATATCCTACCAATTTGGAGGGTACGTGGAGGAGGATCTATAGATCGAACCAGACAATCAAGGTGGTCTCACAGATGCTCAATTGGGTTCAAGTCTGGCAAATTAGGGGGCCAAGGTGCAAGTCTTGATCATGCTCTTCCATAATTCTGGCACCCAGCAACAGTTACAGGCTGGCTGTTTACTGTCTATCCATCCATTCAATAAAAGCAGAAAACATGACCCATCAGAGAAGACAACTCTTTGCCACTCAGTGGAAGTCCAATCCGATACTACAATGAAAACTGAAGCTTTTTCTGCAACTTGGTTAATGACCATCAATCTGCTTCTGAGCCCCATACACAGAAGGGTTCGCCAAATTGTTTTAGACACACGTCTGGTAGCCTCCGGGTTCATTCTGGTGGTGAGCTGCTCCACTGGACCGTAAGTCAGTCCTGGTGCACCTCTATAACCAATGTTCACCCTTTCACAACAAGGACAAGTGGTGCTCTGCAGCTTCCACACTGCTTATTCACAATGGTGCCATTTGTCCACTCACGATACACGTTCACCTGAATAGTTTACAGACTGCGCAGATTGAGAAATAATGCCCAAAAGCCAATCATCCCTTTTTGCAACTTGACAAATCACCACTTTTACTCAGGACAGCAACTACAGATATGTGAACAGAAAGCTTATTGCACACCTTATATACCCACCAAGCCAGCTCACAACAGGAGACTTCTGGTCAGTCATAATAATGTGATTCAACTGTGTAGATAGATAGATAGATAGATAGATAGATAGATAGGTAGATAGATATTGTATGAAATAGGTAGCTAGATATGAGAGATAGATAGATTTTTGCAATACAGTATTATATTTTTTCATGGGACAACACTGAAGATATGACACTTTGATACAATTTAAAGTAGTCAGTGTACAGCTTGTCCAACTGTGTAAATTTTTTGTGCATTTAAAATAACTCATAACACACAGCCTCAATGTCTAAACTGCTGGTAACAAAAGTGAGTACACCCCTAAGTGAAAATGGACAAAGTGTCAATATGTTGTGTGGCCACCATTATTTTCCAGCACTGCCTTAACTCTCTTGGGTATGGAGTTCTCTAGAGCTTCACAGGTTGCAGCCACTGGAATACTCTTCCACTCCTTCATGATGAAATCACAGAGCTAGTGGATCTTAGAGACCTTGCACTCCTCCACTTTCCGTTTGTGGATTCCCCAAAGATGCTAAATAAAATGAGGTTATAGGTGTTAGACTGGTCAAACGTGTCTCCAGAGCTAAACCCTATTGAGCAATGCAGTGATCGTCTTGGAGGTGTGTTTGGGGTCGTTATCATGTTGGAGTACTGCTCTGCAGCCCAGTTTCCGAAGGGAGGGGGATCATGCTCTGCTTTAGCATGTCACAGTACATGTTGGCAATAATAAAAAAAGAGGGACCAGTACCACAACCTTCTTAATTAGGGATGCATCATCTCAAAACCTGAATTCAAGCGGTAAATATGAATCAAAAAGAAGAACGAGACAGCATCTAGCAGGTTAGAAAAGTTTTTCCTTAAAAAAAAAAAAACAAAAAAAAACACAACACACACCAAAAACCTGCTGGATAAAGACCATTTTTCTACTTCGTACATGTTGGCATTCATGGTTCCCTCAAACTGTAGCTCTCCACAACCGGCAGCACTCATGCAACCCCAAAACCATGACACGCACACCACCATGCTTGACTGTTGGCAGGGCACACAAGTCTTTGTGCTCCCCACCTGGTTGCCGCCAAACATGCCTGACACCATCTGAACTAAATACGTTTATCTTGGTGTCATCAGACCACAGGACATCAATGTCCTTTGTCTACTTGTCTCCAGAAAACTGTGTGAAGGCTTTCTTGTGTATCATCTTGACAGCCATGCAGACCAATTTGATGTAGCGTACAACATATGGTCTGAGCACTGACAAGTTGACTCCCCGCCCCTTTAACCTCTGCAGAATTGGTGGAAGCACGAAAATGCAATATCTGGATAGGACGCTGAGCATGTGCACACAACTTTTGGTCAACCATGGCGAGGCTTCTTAGGAGTAGAAACTGTTTTGTTAAATCGCTGTATAGTTTTGGCTACCGTGCTGCAGCTCAGTTTCAGGACTTTGGCAAGCTTCTTATAGCCTAAGCCATCTTTATGTAGAGCAACAATTCTTTTTTTCAGATCCTCAAAGAGTTCTGTGCCATGAGGTGCCATGTTGAACTTCCAGTGACCAGTATGAGACTTTGAGAGCAATAACACCAAAGACCTTGTAACACTAATGAGTCATAACACCGTGTAGGGAAAATGGCAAATTGGGCACAAATTTACACAAGTTGTACAGTGACTACTTTACATTGTATCAAAGTATTATATATTCAGTGTATTCCCATGAAAAGAAATAAAACAATATGTACATGGATTTACTCACTCACAAGATACCGTAGATAAACAGATACCAATGGGATTTAGACATTTAGAATAAGTGAAAAAAAAAAAAAAAATTATATATATAAATATATATATATATATATATATATATATATTATTATATATATATATATATATAAAATATAATATATATATATCTCATATATCTACCCTGCTCCATTTTTTAAACATTTGGCCATGAAAAAAAATAAAATTACATCACTTATTCATGTGTATATTCATGAGGTAAAATGAGGCAGGCTATGGCCTTCTGCTGTGTACTTCATGACATTTTCCAATCAGAAAAATACACCATGAGAACATACCCTTGTAATAACAATTGCTGGATTATTCTGTATTAAAAGGTAGCAGCACTGGTGGCCAATACCAATGTTCATTGTACAGTGATGAGTAACTTCAGTTCATTCATGTAATGTTCCACTACTTACTGAACTCGTTGCCTGACCCGAGTCTGTATATTTAGAGACAAAGCATGTGTTCCACTTATCGGAGAGGCTAGAAATAGCTGACGGTACACGGAGCAGAGCTGACGCTTTACATTTCCACATACTTGAATGAGTCTGTCAACAGAACAGAGGAATCATTAACCACGTACTTCCACTGCTACTGAAATCATTCAGGTTACATTAACAGCTCATGTGACCGGACTAGCATGGCAGAAATAAGAAAATGCATACGGTGTATAGCAATTCCATGATAGAAGATCATGAGCCATAGTGATAACATTAGACAGCTACAATATGTATCCAAATCACAAAGTGCTTGAAAAAGCATGTATACTTTGGCAACCTGTGTGTTTTGTTTTTTTTAAACCAGGTTTCTTCCATACAGTGGAGGTATACATTGGGAGTAGGTCTCGATGTATACCACCAATGTATGCCGATGCAAAGTCATATAGTGTGATAAGCCCAACAATGCCAGCAAGAAAAATAAAATTACCAAGTAGTATAGGTCTTTTTTTTGCACTGGCTCAATGTAGAGGAAACAGCAATCTGCTTTCCTACACAGCCTTAAAAAAGGTCAATACATTGTCGTGGTGTCTGCAGAGTGCTGCTGGCCCATTTTTCAAACACTGAATATATGAATTATTTCAGAGCACACTTTTGCTACATGTAACAAACATGAAAACCTGAGGTTCTTATTACACATTTTTTTATTAAAACGGAGGGTCCATCCACCGACAAGATGGCCTTCGTACAGATGGGGACCTATTCTAATCAAGCTCACCTCTCAGCGCCTTTTCAAGTTCTAGGGAGTCTGCAGGTGCCGCTGTCTGCTTCTATGTGGTTGCATTTTTGTTGCAGCCATGTCAGCAAATGTGATATGTATAAATATATAAATAAATATATATATATATATATATATATATATATATAATATATATTTATATATATATATATATTTAGTAATATATATATATATATTCCATTTGATATAAAATGAAGAAATGCACTTCAAAACAACGTGCTGCTGGTCAGTTTTTGTGAGTGCATTTGTTGCAGCCATGTCAGCGTGCACCTGAGCCAATTGTTTTGCAATTTCAGAAGGTGGCAAACTTTTTTTTTTTTTCAAAAAGGGTATGTCAGTGACTTTATTTTGGTTAATACAACTCAGAACTACATAGTAAGAACATATCCTATAATAAAGAATGAAGCAATTTTGCAAATAGTACCCATTATAAATCTTTTAACGTTTTGTGTATGCAGATCATTCTACAGCTGCAGACTACAAACCGACCCTGTGTAATTTAATCTTGTAGTCGGCTTTATTTACTCCTTCTGCCTCCCTAGACAATGATGTTACAGTTTTTATAATCGACTTTTTAATATTTCCTATACTCTGTTGTAAATAATTGTTTTACATATATACGTAAATTGTATAGATAGCTACATATCATTGGCATTTCCTCAATAAGCATTCCTGGAAAACAAGCTCTACACAGTTTTTGTGGCCATATTCATCATTCACAGCATTTTACCACAGCAGCTATATGTTCAATGGTAATAAATGGTAATTTGTGAGTTCCCAGTCACACACAGCATTTTTCTTGTGTAACAGTATTTTGGAATATAGCTGGGATGGTAATATCGCTCATATATTACACATTAGCCAAATGGTTTACTGAGGGGCAGTCTTGTAAATACGGGGAATATCTCTCCAAGGTAACACCCAGTTTTAGAAGTAGCCTCTATTCAATATCCCAATGCAATAGATGTAACAGGACCCCCAACTAGTACCTATTATTTCTAATACTGATATCTTCCTATGAGACATGTAATTGTTAACAAAAGCAGGACTTGCAGTCTGTGAATGTAAACCAGTGTGTTTTCATTCACTGCCAGCGAACTTAAAAAAAAAATAAATTGTGAGTTATTAAAACCAACCCAGAATTTAAAGTAATGGGAACACCCCTTTAAGGCTCCCTTGCCACACGGCAAAGCAGCTACTCTGCCATAAGGGCCGGTTCACGCTGCTCATTCAAGCCGTAATTGCGGGGCAGATTTCGCCCGCAATTACGGCTTGAGTAAGCGGTGGGGTGGGGGCGCTGCCCGTCGGCCCCATAGACTCATTATCCACGGCGCGTATCCCACCAGGATAATGAACATGTCACTTTCTCCCCGCCCGGCAGATTTGCCGAGCGGAGAGGAGAGACGGAATCCATAGTTCTCATAGAGAACTGTGGATTACCGTAATGGCTGGGACGCAGTACGGCGCGCAATACGGCTGCAATCCGTCCCTGCAATAAGCCGTGTGAACGGCCCTTAAGTAGTGCATCAGCTATTACAGGTCTGGTTCTTCCATTGTGTCCCTATTAAGTTATCCAGGTGTAGTACAATTTATTCTAAATAGCATACTTTTATTACGCTGTATGTCATAGTGAGAAAAGCACTGGATAAAAGTCTGGAGATAAATCCAACCTCAAACCTTAATCTGAGACAGAACAATAACACAAGATTTAAAAGCACCAAAAACAACACAGACACCAGGTTAATATAAGAGAGCGGCAACATAAAAAGTAGTTTAAAACACACAAAGCGTTTGACAATATCACTCGTCGATCTAAAAACAATCATGACTTTTATCTACAATCATATTTTCTATGGAGAATAAAAAAATCTTTTATGGCAGTCATTTTACACTTCAAGGAAACATAAAATGTCCTCTGCTGTGAAAGGAAAACGCGTCAGTTTAGTGCAGGAGAATGTGAAGGAAAGCTTTAGATAGGTAAAGACTGATATACTGCAGCTACTTGAAGATTGCTGCTGGAATATTTCCCCATAAAGGAGTTTTGTTCCCTGGGACCTGCACCTATCTGATATTGATGACCTATCCTATCAATATGCCATCAATGCTTGTGATGACAAAACCCCATTAAAGCAAAGCTTTACCTTTTAACCCTATATATTTTATAGGTCCAGGATTTAGTGTTGGTTAATTTCTTAATATTACAGGTCTTTGTGCAGGGGATTTGAAGTTCTGCATCAGAAAAATGGAACTCCAGCTGCAATAAAGTTGAACAACAATATTCTGCCTGTCTGCGGCCACCAGTAGGGGGAGCTTAGAGCTTTTGGTTTTATTACTACATTCAATGTATAAAACATACGCAGGAAGATACCCCTAATGGTGGATGCAAGCAGCTAAAACATTAACATTTAAATATGCATTGGACTTTGGAGCTAGTAGAAAATGCTCATGCGTTGCCAGATCCTCCGGATCAAGGCACTGCTTTTCCCTAGTTTGGTAAACCAGCTGTGACTTCAGCAGTCATTTTACCTGAATCATGGAGAACCAGCTGGATGCCACCCACAGTAATCAGCATGTGGCTAAGACTCTTCCTAACCTGAACAAAGCGGTCATGGCAATAGGCGCCACTACAGTGTGGAAAATAGGCAGTAACAGCAAAATGTCCACCACTACAATGTAACAGTAAGAGACATAAATCAAAAGTTGGCTATGACATCTCTCCCATGCTCTATTTATACCCAGGCCTGTATCTAGAACAAGGGGGCATCCTCTACATCTTGAGGAAAGAAGGTTTCTACATAAACATAGAAAGGGATTCTTTACTGTAAGAGCAGTGAGACTGTGGAACTCTCTGCCAGACGAACTTGTCATGGTGAATTCACTAACAGTTCCAAAAGGGTCTGGATGCATTTCTGGAGTGTAATAATATAACAAGGTATAGTGACTAGGATTCTGGAGAAGGGTCTGGATACATTTCTAGAGTGTAATATAACAAGTTATAGTGACTAGGATTCTGGAGAGGGGTCGTTGATCCAGGGATTTATTCTGATGCCAGATTGGAGTCAGGGAGGAATTGTTTCACTAAAATGAGGACAATTGGCTTCTACCCCATGGGGGCTTTGGTTTTCCTCTGAATCAACATTAAAGCACAATAGGTTAAACTGGATGGACGTCTGTCTTTTTTCGACCTTATGAACTACTTAATGTTTAGCAATATTAGACAGTATAATCTACATTACAAGTTACTTTGCCATACTATGTTTGTACTGGTGGTTTGCTGAACCAGTTCTAAATTTGTCAAGACCTTGTGCAAAACTGTACCCACTTTCATTATTAGGAAAAGGGAATAATTGTTGTACTTATTGAGAAAAACTACTGTGTTTTACCACTGGTGTCCACAAGACACTGCCATACAGGACATAGATAATGAGTTTCATACAGTGAGTACATAATTGCGTTAACTAGAGCTAGGAGTTGTCCAGTTCAAGCCAAAAGTAAATAATACATTACAGTAGCCCAGTGAAAATAAAAACAACCTATTTTCCCCTTCAGCAACTGCTCTTTCCAGTCTACCTTCATTCTCTTCCAAATAGGACATCACCCCTGCAGCTGCCTATCGGCTCTAGTGGTCAGGTGCAGTTTCTTACATCGCCATGCGGAGGGTTCACTTCCGAATGGCGATGTAAGGATTGTGCCACCTGACCGCTGCAGTGGTGACATCACATTTGGAAGAGAGGGAAGGTAAACGAAAGAGGCCGGACCCTCTGGATGAGCTGACTGCAGGAATAGTTTTAATATAGTAAGGGGTTGTGTACCCCCAGCTAGCACCAGGTATTTCTGGAGGTATATTCTGTTACATGCATTAATAGCTTGGCACTTACTCTGCCAGACTTGCGGTCTCATTTCTGGAGAATGCTTTACTCTTGAATTCAAGCCACATGTTTTGTAACTAAAGGAAAGAAAAGAAAAAACATTCAAATTCAAAGCTGGTATCAATGCAGCCAATACTACTTAATGTTAAAGGGGTGTTCCTACAAGCATACTTCCACGTTACAGGGTGGTGCATAGCTAGCTTTGAGCCGACGGTGTGAGAGAATGAGGAGGGCGATGCTTGCAGCCGTCCTACCTATTTATTTCTATGGGGGTTCCAATTACAGCCAAGCACAGGTGACATATACATAGAACTGAGCTGTTAGGTCCCATATCGGACAGTGGAGGTAAGAAGAACAGGTGTCTGTTTCCAAGTGCAATGGAGTTCAGCAGGCAGCTTTGGATAGGGATCTATACAAATATACATAAAACCGTAAAAGTTGAAAAGTTGCTCAGCTATATAGATTTTAACTGAAGTGTTGTTCAATGCAAACATCCACTTTAAACAGATTTGGCAGACCATTATTAACATGCCGCACTCACTGAACATATAGCACCACCTTAAAGTGTAAGGGTTTTTCCCCACGGCACGGGTTTCGAAAACCGGCTGCAAACTTTCCAATGGACCGCTATGGAAAACCCGTGCAGCGGTCCCCAATGCACAGGTTTTTCCGCCCGGCGGTTTTTCACAACTCCAACGGTCCGAAAAACATATAACATGTTCATTCAGAACATGTTTTCGGATGGAATATGGACATGTCTACGGAAAAACAAAAGGCAAAACCAGGAAGCGTATGGGGGGGCAAGCTGTTATTCGCTTCTCCCTAACCTCCCCTTCTCCATAGACCTCCATGGGAACATCTATAATGACTTGTTAGCAATTTGATGTGTCTTCATCCCTGCCTCTTTAAAGAAGACATTAATAGTGGGCGATCAGTGCAGGAGGAAGTGATAGAAAGTCTGAGATGTCGAGAAATAGATATTTTTATGCAAGAGGCTCCACCTATACCACTGATTTTGAGGTCTAGGCGAGTTGCAATATTAATGCTCGACTGCAAAACAGTGTTTCCTACAGGCAAGTACCCTGGAAGCCAGTGCTTAACCCCTTTGGAGCCATGAAACATGTCTTTCTTCCAGCCAAACTAGACACCCCCATTTGTAGGAGGACGTGTTCCAGAGTAGATGCTCCTCATCAGTGCAGGGTTCTTGTTAGATGTGAGAGATCTTGATGGATTCTGCAAATGTTCAGCTACAGTAGTAAGGAATCTGTAAGAGCAAAACTCGATGCTCTAAAGCTGGATCTCCACAAGGAGAATCAGTATGGTACCTCCTAAAAGATTTCCTACTGTTTTAAATGACACAATGACAGCTGCCAGGAGCATTATTTAGTGTCCCCCTGCTTGATAAAGAGACTCGTAGGAGAGGACCAGAATCCTGAAGTAGTAACTATTCTAATCCATCTATGAGCCACCACAAATATCCACTCATGGTTGGGAACTGACTGCATGCAGAGGAGACATAAGACTATCCGCAGCTAGCCTGACCCACCGTTATTGCTGAAAGTTTCTGAACTGATTACTGGGCTAGCTTAAATGATAGAAAACAGGTGTCTTGAATAGACAATCCCTTTAAATCTGTACCTATATTTTTTTGTATTGCATTATCTTTAGTCCTCTTTTAAAATCAAGTTTAACATACTGCAATGTCATCAAGCTCTGCCAAGTGACAAACTCAACTCAGCTACAGCTATAATATCTGGCAGAACTTCTGCTCCACATTTGCTGTAATCTGAAAAGAAATGTACAATACTTCTTCTCAGCAGATCTATAAAAGCTAGATGTGTAGTCTATTGCTATAGTGCTGAACAATGTGTACTATCTGGCACCTCTCACCTGAATTTCCCGACCACCAAGGCTTTTAATAAACCGGTCTGTTTTTTGCTTCAGCTCAGCCATGATGGGATTTGACCGCACAACTTGATGAATGTCTTGCCCCCTCCAGGAGCTTCTTTTCTATCATACTGAACCCATCTAGCAGCTGGTACAGGGAGAGAGCTATTTGGCTTCCAGAGAACTGTGAATGGAATCATTTTGAGTGTTAAAATCATGAAATGGCAATGCCCGATTTTTTTTTTCTTTAGTTTCCAGTGTGGAACCTCCGAGAACATTTACAGTGAAGCTGCACTTTCACTAAGATTTGACAGCATATTCATTTTATAAGTGCGCAATACACAAGCCTGTTACCTGGAAAGCATAAGCAAGTAGGTAAGGAGGCCACAGCTGCTGCAAAGACACAAGTATAGCATGATATATTGGTCATTCACATGAATGACTGTCCACTGTATATAATACAGGTACATGGGCACTCAAGTCAATTCCAGCTAGTATGTAGAGTAACCGCGAGTGCAGCACGGACAGCAGATAGACTGGGAGCTTATAAGGTCTTGATAGGTTGTCACAGGTATCTGGAGCCATGTTGACTGCATTCCACAAATGCTGAAAGATGCATGGACAAGGATCCATAGAGCAAACACATTGATCAAGGTCATCCCGCAGATGCTCCATTGGGTTCAAGTCTGGGAGATTAGGGAGCCAGGGTAGTACATGGAAGTCTAGTTTATGCACTTCCAACCAATGTCTTGCTAGATGAGCCCATACTTCTACATGGATAAATAAGCCCAGAGAATTCTACAAAAATATTCCATAGATCATAACGCTGCACTACCAGCCTGTGTTCTTCCAGCAATGATTGCAGGGCGTTTTTTCTCTGATGTTTCTCACGACTCGCCAATATCCATGCATTTGATGAAGCAGAAAACGCGACTCACCAGAGAAGGTAACCTTTTACCAGCAGAGGTCCAATCTCGATGCCACTGTGAAAACTGAAGACTTCTCTGTCACTGCAACTTCAGAGGTGCAGCGACCATGTGTCTGCTTCAGAGCATAGTAGGGTTCGATTAACTGTTGCTATAGACACACATCTGGAACCCCCTGGTTCATTTTGTCAGGATCTGCTCTACAGTAGCATGTCATTTTGGTCAGCAGACATTCACCTCACATTGCAATGGCACTCAATGCTCCGCAGTTTCCATATCCCTTATCCATATTGGATCCATTTGTCCAATCACGATACAATTGTACCACAGCAGCACGCGAACAGTTCACAAACTACGCAATTTCAGATATATTGCCACCATTGTCTCAAAAGCCAATAATCATCTAAATTTTGCAACCGATAAATTGCCCCTTTATCCACAACAGAAATGAGGGCTATGTGTGCAGGCAGCCTATCACACACCTTATATACCCACCAAGCCAGCTCTCAACATGTAACTTCCTTTATGAGCTATGCACTGGCAACGTCAAAAGTAGAAAGTGGTTATAATAATGTGACTCGACTGCGTAGATATTTGAACCAAACCTTAGAAATTGACCAATTAGATTCACAGCGGGACACAATTATGTACTCAAAGTACTTTGAAAGACATTTCAGATATCTGAAAAATGTAATAAAATTCAGTTAAACAAAAAGACTTTCCAGATCCATTAACAGCAGCTTTTTAACTGGTTCTATATATTGACACATATTAAATGATGCCATATTTTACATTTCATGACCAAAAAAATCAAGGTTTATCAGAGGTAGGGTCACAAACTAATCAAATAACCGAGCCTGACCCTTTTGCTAAGTTTTTCGGCCTCTAGTTGTTTCCTACAAAAAAGTTGTTCAGTGGAAGCAGCGTGCCATGGATATAGAAGAGCTATAACTTATATATGATGCCTACTCGCACTAGAGGCAGGACATTGATACATTTCATGACTATACTCTATTCTGTATTACACACTTCATTAGCTTGATCTTCATGTTTGTCACCTTTGTCAAAAGAACCAGAGACATCCCATGCCACAGAGGCAAGCAGTACATAGAATGAGGCATCATGGGGCAATAACCCTCTTTCAAATTGGCATCCAGAAATACCCGCCGCGTGTTGGTGGATTCGGGCACTGGCCCCACCAGGGTCTTCAGACTGTCCTCAGCAATCTAAGGGAGAGAAATAATGAATGGCCTCAAACCAAGAATCTTCAATTCATAGATGTCAGACATCACACTAAGGGGAACAGTACAACGAGTCTACCTGGATTTCAATGTCCCCATAACTAGATACCGATGAATCGTCTTCTCTCCAGCTGCTGCCACCTTTTAAGCCACAATACGAAAGTTAGCAATACAGACAAGTGACTTGACATAAGCAGGTCATTGACTGCCTGCAATTAAAACTTAATGGCTTTTTTTAATTCACTCCATGCATGTAATAAAAAAAAAAAAAAAGAAAAAAAACATTAAAAATTCCCAAAGGTGCATCTCCAACATAACAGATAATAAGCAATCTCTGTATAGTGTAATTTTGCAGCCTAATTCCCTTCCACCCATTTGTATGTCTAGCTAACCTACCAATTGTATATTGGTACAAATTAGGGGCCAAATGGAAGAAAATATGACTAAGAGACTGCAAAAGTACACTAGAAAGAAATTGTTTGTGGTCCGTAACGATAGAAACACAGTCTACATAAAGGCTGTAGAAGCAAAACAATAGGAAATGTTTAAAGAGGTGTTCTCACAGAGCCTGCTCGTCACAGCCAGCTTCACTTCCTGGTCAGGCTGTGGGTGGTTCTGCAGTAGTGATTGAAATATATCAGTTCTACTATTCCTAGCAGAGCCTGTTAGAGGGACATTGCTAACAGAAGGGTTAAATTGGTGAGAGCAGGGCTCTAAAGAATTAAAGTTGGTCTGTAACAAATAAACAAGCTACTGTGCAGCTGATAACACGGGGGTGATCACCATGGTGGGATGAAGCAGCTGGAGCAATAAGAGTAGAGAGATGATCGGTAACCTAGGGAAGCTGGAGTAGACAAGCAGGAGATAAAAATCTGCTCCTAACTCTTAAGAGAAGCAAAATCAGAGCAGCAATGTATTTGGTAATCATCTTTGTTTACCTTTGCCCACATATTTAAAGCTAATCAATGCGGTGAGAAAACTCCTTTAATTAATACCGGATACAAAGTGGTTTCATTTCCCATTTTAAATTTATTGTGATATTATAAAAAAAAAAAATGGTGGTGAATATAGACATAGCATTTGAAAGAAAGGTGCTTGCTCCAACTGTTATTGTCAATGCGGGTTATCATGGAGGTGTAATCCATAGTTCTCTATGAGAGCTATGGATTACCGTAATTGCGGGGCGCATTTCGCCGCATATTAAGTGCAATACGTGGCTAAATACGCCTGCAATTATGCCCCAAAATAAGCCGTGTGAACATACCCTAAGGCTATGTTCACACGGGCTAATTTCGGCGCGGATTTCATAGAGAACTATGGATTATGCCTCCTCTCCCCGCTCGTACAATACGATTGTATTTTACGCAAGGGGAGACAAGTGACATGTCAATTACTTGTGGCGAATACGTGCCGCGAGTAAAGCATGTCAATGGGGCCGGCAGGCTGATTAGCGCGACTCCCAAATCACCCACAATTACGCCGTGTGAATATAGCCTTAGGCTATGTACACACGGCTTAAAATGGGGTGTATTTCAGTCCGTAATTACGCGCCGTACTGGCAATTACGGCTGGAATAACTCCAGTCATTACGGTAATCCACAGTTTCTATAGCGAACTATGGATTCCCGTCTCTCTCCCGCTCGGCGAATCCGCAGCGGGGGGGAGATAAGTGACTTTAATTTCCTAGCGGCTTTAAAACGGGGCCACTGGTAATGAAAGTTCAATTGGGCCGGCGAGGTGCCCCCCTCCCCGTCTGCCCCGCACCACGGGGGTAAATTGAGGGGGCGTTAATAACCCCCCGCAAATTTACCGTGTGAACATAGTCATAGGCCATGTTCACACGGCTTAAAATTGGACGTATTCCAGTCCGTAATTACGCGCCGGGTTGCGCAAATTACGGCTGGAATACGTCCCAGGTCATTACGGTAATCCACAGTTCTCATAGGAACTATGGATTCCGTCTCCTCCCCCTGCCCGGCGAATCCGCCGCGGGGAAGATAATTCACATGTGACTTACCAGCGGCGTATACGCGCCACTGGTAATACAAATCTATGGGCCGGCTAGGTGCCGGCCCCCGCTCCCGCCCACACGGCATAATTGCGGGGCGTAATTATGCCCTGCAAATACACCGTGTTAACCTAGCCTTAGAGTTGCCAGTTTAGTGTCAGAGTGACAGTTGAGACTGTTAGCCAATCAGGAGAGCTGAAGGGGGTGAAGCTGGAGGTCAGGCAGACAGTTATAGGAGAGAGGCTGTCAGCCCCTTAGTTGTTAGGCTATGTTCACACGGCTTAAATTGGGATATATTTTGCGGCGTACTGCACTCAATACGGGCGAAATACGTCCCAATAATTACGGTAATCCAATTTCATAGAAAAAATACGGGAGATAAGTGACATTTCGATTATTTACGCCGTTTACGCGCCTTGAGTAATGCATGTCTATGGGGCCGGCGGGCTGCCGGCCTCCCGCCCTGCGCGAGCTCCCGAACGCACGGTGTAATTGCGGGGCGTAATTACGCCCCGCAATTATGCCATGTGAACTTAGCCTTAGGTGTATAAAGTATGTTTGGTGTATATATTTCTAGTTGAAAGCAAAATTTAAAGGGCCCCGTCTACCGGGCGCCAACAACACGGCAGGCCGAGGCAAAGAAAACAGTCTATCACGCTATACCGAGATTACAGACATTACACAGAAAAAATTTAGAATCCAACAGAGTGGCCCCGGAGAGTCAGGAAACCCCAAATTACGGTGGGCAGTTTGGGGGACGCCGGAAAAGTAAGGGCCCATTGAGTGGACAAATTGGTCCTGTGTCAGCAGCCCACACCTTACACACTGGACTGGGTCGGAACCAAAAGGGGGGGTTGAGAGAGTCCCCAAGTGCCCAAGAAAGAGGATCTAAAATGTGTTTAAGGACATGTCTTTGCTTCAAATAGTAATTTCCACAAAAAAAAAACCGGAGTAAAAACCTGGATTCCCAGATACTTTTGCGTCCTGTTTTGTCAGGTACACCACCCCATCATCAGAGTTCCACACCGCTCCTCTCCCCAAAATAGAAAAGGACTAAAGGTCCCATAAAAACCCTGGAGTTGAGTGTTGTTGCTCTGGGCAACGGCAAGTTAACCTCATACCCCCCCCCCCTGTTGGTACAGGGGAACCTGGGGTTGCGGGTGCTTGCCATGCACAACGGGCGGGCGCAGTCGGCCGCCGACGCCAGATATCCCATACCTCCCCCCTACCAACATCCTCGTTAATTTACACCTCCACAATACAAAACTAAAAAAAAAATAATAATATGCTGGAGTTACATTTAATAAATGTACCAGTTGTGACTTACAAACAATTTCAACTTGAGAACAAACCTACAGTTCCTATCCTGTTTATAACTCGGGGACTGCCTATACTTCTTTTGGGTAGGCAGCAATGACCGGGTTAAAACTCAAGATGTTCGTGGTTTGCAATTTTTTTGGTAGCCTTTTAGTGAAAACGCAATAATGGAGCACAAAAATATCAAAGTTGAATCACAAATGCATAACATCATCTTACATGTCCATAAGTAAGAAATACTTTACCCAGTCACAAATAGCTCAAAGGATGATAACAGGAGAGCGCGTGGTCCCGGCGCACGTTTCATTTACGCTTTGTCAGAGGAGAGTTTTAACCTTATGATTTTTTTGGCGTATGTATACATTTTTACATACGTTTATACATTTATCCCTAAGATTGTGGCGTTTTAGAGCGTGCATTTTTTCATGTCATATGACATATTTTATTGATTTAAATAAAAAAAAATAAAAGCATTGGTATTATCGTAAATTTGCTTTATGGTGATCTTTTATCGGCTTGTTCTATCCAGGAAGGTAACAATGACCAGAAGAGGTCATTCTCAAGATGGTCGACTATGGTTGCAACTTTTTGTTCCCAATTAAAGTAGTAAAAGCAGCAAATGGAGCACAAAGAAGAGTTACAGACACAAAGCACAAATAATTTGAAGCAAATGTAACATTTGAGAAAAAATAAACTTATTATAATTGTAGGAGTAATTTATTTTATATGTTACCATTTATGACACTTACCTAAACTGCTTGTGCTGGGTGAGGGGTCCGGAGTGTAAAATTCTTCTGAGGCTGCATTGTCTTCTGTGCCCTGTCACAATACAGTGTTAATAGCTGTGGTGGGTATGGGGACTTCTAGTATATATATAAAAACTTGAAACTGCTTTAAATATCTTTGTCAGGAGCTGTATACTAAAGCTTTTTTAGTCTTATTACAGTGGCAATAACTGCATCTCCTGCGCCCTAGTAAACTAAAAGGACCGGGGTGCCCAAGTGCGTTTAAATAACCACAGGGTTGGGGTACTGTCCATTAACCCCCTTTAAAGGGGCCCCAGCCTTTTTTGATTTCCTGACACAGCCCTATTTTTGAAATCTGCCCATGTGTCCATTTATTTAAAATAATTTTTTGACACTTACCTTTTCATGTGATTCAAGATTGTTTTCTCGTGACACATTGTGCTTTAAGTTATAAAAATTTTTATCCAAAAATCCTTTTTGGAAAATATCAAAAATTTCATGAAAATTTGGGAAAAAAAATTTGCGATTTTGAAAGTTGCAAAAATTCTGCGTGCAAGGCAGATAATTATTCACCAAAAATAGTTTAAACTAGCACTACCAAAAGCCATATAGGTTGGCTCTTTTTTTTAAATTTTTTTTTTTACGACATTAGAGGGTTTGAAATTTTAGTAGTAATTTCTCACATTTTAAAGAAATTTTGAAAATATACTTTTTTTTAGGGACCACCCGTTCTACGGGGCTTTGGGGGGCCTGCATGTTAGATACCCCATAATTTGACACCACTGAGAAACTAGACCCCTTAACGTTTTTTACAACAAAATTTAGGAATTTTGATAACCCTTCAGATATTTCACAAAAAATTTAAAAGCAAAGTGGGGGTTTAAAATTTAAAAATTTCACTATTTTTTGCAGATTTTCAATATTTTCCTTATTCAAATAGGTAAAGTGACTAGGTAAAGCATTTTAAATTTTAAATTTCCCCCCCAGGTCGCCCTTTTTTTGAATATCCCTATGGGGCCCCTAGTGTTTTTTTTGGTACCCATAACCCCCGAATGGAGGAGCCCCCTCATATCTGGGGTCTCATTTTCAATACGATTTTATTTAGGCCCATTTCGGGTTTTTGGGGACCCCCTTAAGTGCTAAAACTTAATAAAACCCCCAAAATGACCGCATTTTGGGAAAACTACACCCTTAAAAATATACCAGGGGGTGATTGAGTATAAAACCCCCAAAAGGGTTTTTCCACATTTTTTTTTAGCATAAGGCAAAAAAAATTTTGAAAAAAATAATTTTTTTAAATAATCTGCAATTTTAGTTTAAAATGTTTCAATAATCAAGGAACCCCGGGAAAAAAAGGACCCAAAACTTTGTAAGCAATTTTTCTTCCAAGTTCGGCAATCCCCTAATGTGGGTGTAAACTGCTTTTGGGCGCATGGCAGGGTGAAAAGGGGAGGGAGGCTATTGGGTTTTGGAACGCAGATTTGGTGGGGCCATGTCCATTTGCAAAACCCCCAAAGTACAGAAAAGGCGAAAATTCCAGAAGTGCCCATTTTTGGGTTCAACACCCCCAGGGACTCATCTGGGGGGGACGTGCATTTGGAGGGCCCGGTGTTCCATAGTTTTTTTTTTTTTAGAATTGTGCAATAAAAATGGGGGAAAAATGCATTCAGCATTGTTTTTTGAGTTTCAATTTTTCAGCATTCGCCGTGCATTTTTTGGAGGCCAGGTGGGAAAAAAATACTGCAAATTTGTAGGTTTTTTTTTTTTTTATTTTAACAGGGGTCACCGTGCAGTATCCGTGAAATTAGCTTTCCCTTTTGGGGGCTACGATTATGGCGATACTATTTATATAGTTTTTTTTATGTTGAAGGGCCCTTTAAAAAAAAAAGAAAAGTGTTTTTAGTGTGTAAAACAATATTTTCAAGCTACTTTTGAGAGCTATACATTTTTTATTTTTCCGTATACAAGTGTATAAGGACTTTTTTTTTTTGCGGGATGAACTGCGTTTTAATTGGGGTTTAATTTGGTGTTTCTAGGGGTTTTTGATGCTTTCTATTTCCCTTTTATGTGCCGGGGGGGGATGAACAATAATCAATTTGTGGGTTGTTTTTTTGTTTTTTTTTTTACGGGGTTTTACCCTACGGGTTCTTAAATGACAGATTTATAGGGCTGGTCGTTACGCACGCGGCGTACCAAAAAGGGGGACTTTATTTTGATCTTTTTGGGGGCGATTGCCGGTTTGTAAAGGGGGAAAAGGGCGGGGTAGTATTTTTATTTATTTTTCGTGTTTTTTGTTTTACTTGTTTTCACTTTTTTTACTTTTTTTCACATTTTTATTTTACTTTTCCCCATAGGGGGTTTGAATGGAGTCTTTTAGATCTCTCTTAATGGAATGTGCTAGCTTGTTGCTATGATGGTTCCCAGGCAACTTCAGTCACGATGCCGGGCAATGCCCACAGGGGACGGGGGGATCTTTACTCACAGACAAACCCGGAAGGCATTCTCTGCCCCCCATGCTGTCTGCGAGGGGAGGACTGCACGGATCGCCCGTCCGGCGCCGCCCACCGACAAAGGGCCAGGAGGAGCGATCTCCCCTTGGTCTCCCTTGTTATTGCCCCCGATCGTCGCGATATTTAAAGGGGTTAACCGCCCCCCACCCCCCGGAGGGTCCGGGGGTCGGCCGACGCTGCGGGATGTCCCTGTAAATAAGCTACACCCCGCGCCCATGCGGGGGAACTCTGCTTTAGAGTTGCGCGTCCCCCGGACGATTCATATCCAGGGCGTGAAACCCCAAACCCCCTGAAGTATGGATGCTAAAGGGCGTTAAGGGTTAAATGCAACCATATTACAACCCTCTGACACCAGCCAAGAACAAGATCATTCTAAGGCTAAGTCCACACAGCATATGTTAAAATGGGATCCAAAATCCGACAGCATTTTAGCATTGCTGGACCTCGGTATTTGACTCCGATTCGTGCTAAAACCATGGTCAGTTTTCGGAGTTGCTGGCGGCTCCATACATGCACAGGGTACAGTCGGATTTTCAGTGGATTTAAAATACTGAATCCACCGAAAATCTGTGCTGTGTAGACATGGCCTAAGACTTTTTTAGGATACAACCACAAACATTTTGTACTATAAATAACAAAGACATAGATACAAGATACAAATAGGTGAAAATCTTATGTAGTGGTATGCTCACACAGTGTCTTTCAGGACGTATTTTGGGACGTAATTGCGCTGCAATGTGCCCCGAAGTACGTCCGGTAATCATAGCTCTCAAACTCTCATAGACGGCTATGATTACCTGCTGTCTTCCCTGAAGCGTATTGAATGGCGGCAGAAATAAGCGATATGTCACTTCTTTCCGGTGTATACGTGGCAGGGCTATTCGAAATGAATTGGACCGTCCGAGGGCCGCCACCCCATCCCCCCGTGCGCTTTAGAAGAACGCACTGATCTTCTAAATACATGGCATCTAGCGCCACGCACAGGTCCGTGCCGCAAGACGCTGTGTGAACACATCCTAACAGAAAGCGGCTTTACCAGAACATTCTGCTCCTGCAGTATATTGATCCCTGGGTACAGGTCCTGGACTATGAGTATCAAGGAAAGGAGATCCGCTGGTCTTAGAGAACTGGCGTTGCGACTATAAATATAAAAAATATCAATTAGTAAGCCCTTCCTAATGGCTTATATATAGTGTATCATAAATATATAGTGTATCGTATACTGAGCACCAGTTTTTGTAACCTCTGTCTTAAAATAGTCTAAGCATGCAATTGTGGTTATGCCGATAGGCCAGGCTCTCCTTACTATAATTCAACCTAATCTCCATTACAGCTAGACACCCAAAGCAGTATACAACTAGATTATCTAGTAGTGGCTACTTTAAAGGGGAAATCCAGTTAAATACATTCCTAACATGTTAATTATAACATTGGTGAAATGTGTGATCTTGATGTCCCTGTCATATAAAATGCCACTTTAAAGGGGTTGTCTCATGGCAGAACTTTGTGCCATTCGGATAAGCAGGGTCTGATGACTATAAAACCCCACCAATCACTAGATCAGACTATTGTGGTTGCCTCATATGACTGCACGGAACAAGCTTTTCTGCTGCCGTCACTTGATTCTAACAAGCAGCGTGATTCACAGTGGCAAGACTCCTGATCCGAATTTGGCGGCATAATCTATCGAAGTTTACTTTTATTACGACTCTTTCCATAGCGCATACAAACAATGTCTTATTGGTGAGGTCTGACCACTTTGAACACCACCAATCAAAAGCAAAAAGGGATAAACTACAATTATAGGTATTATTTAGGTACATTAGGCATTTCCCGAGTGGGTTTGTTCACCATTTGTTGGTATTTGTGCATTTTCATTGTGACATTTACATAATGTGGCACAGTGCTGTATATTGTTTTTGCTGTATACAGTTACAGCCGCACTGTGTAACACTATTAATAGGGTCATATTAATTGATAATTGGGTAAAATATGGCAATATTATTTTATTAATGTATGGCACTGTACTGTGAGTACTATGCTGTAAGGTGTAGTTATCTATACACTGCGTGAGAATACACTAGGAGTTTGCATATGTCTGCCAATTGAGAGCACAACATTAACCACTATGCTATGGCTTTCCGTGATCAAGGGCTTGCACGTGCCCGAAACGCGTTGGAGTGTCAGTGTACCCCCTGCTATGGAATTATGAAATAAAGCAGTAGAAAAATGAAGTTTTGAAGTCCGCTGGATTTTTCCTGTTTTTTTTTTTTGTTCTTGGGCTCTTGCCGTGAGCCAAGGATACCGGGCGTTGACGGAAACTCACTGCAATTGAATTGGATCGAGCACAGGTGTATTAATGAAGTCCGGATCTATTCGGCGAGTGCTGACTTCTTCTGTATATATGTGTATGCTATGGCTATAACCAACTGTATATGTCACAGACTCTAAATGCTTTGGGCACTGCTCATAAGTTTCTGTTAAAGCGAAGTGGTCAGGTGGCATGTACTACAAATCTGAGAGCAGAATGTGATCGAGGGTGAGAAGCTGAGCTCTGTGATATATAGGTCTATAGGATTTGAAGCAGGATTACTGAGTAAAAAGTAGAGTAAATCCTAATAGAACTCCTTAAGAGACAGTAAAAGTCCTGCTTACTACCCCACCACATTCAGTGATTGACAGCTTTCCCTGTATCAGTGTGCATACAGAGCAAACTGGCAATACTGTATGTAGGCGGGGTACACAGGACTGTCACGCTCTCTTGTTAGAATCCTGTGATGATTTACTCTGCTTTTAACTTAGAAATTCAGCATTATATAATATACACCTATATATATATATATATATATCACAAAGCTTAGCTTTTCCCCTTCTGTTATATCCTGCTCTCATACAGGACAGCATAAACCACTTGACAGGTTCACTTTAAGGGTAATCTGACAAAAAAATTCTATGGGGTAGTGATATCAATGAGTGTGTTAAGTCTTGTCGGTAACACATAGGGCCACATGTATGAACCTGTTTAGATCTAAAACACACTTTTTGCCCAAAGGTTAATATGGGCAAATGAGTTATAGACCTAAACAGTTTCATACATGTGGCCCATAGTGTAACATTTATGTAAGATTTACCAGTGTTAAAGTTCCCACCTGGAGAAGAGAGCCAGGAGTTTAGTGTTGACCAAGATGAAGGCATGAAGGACCACCTCGCCACCACGCTCATTGCTGCCGTTAATATACTGCACAATAAGCTTATAAAGGAACTCGATACAATTCTCACAAAGCTTTGGGTTTATAAGACGCGCAACAGCCTGTGAGGTGAAAGAGAGAAGACACTGATGGAAGCCGCCTGTTCTCAGCATGTAAAAAAGTAGTCAGGGCTCCCACTCCCTAATCTACCTCACAATTTTAGCTCTATTAATTTTTTATGTATTAGGGTATTTTGGACCCACATCTGTCAGCAAAAGCAGACAGCCCATTCATTTCAATAGGATCTGCTTAATGCACCTTTCCCCTGTGGTGGCATGGCAGGGAAACAAGAAGCTGGCTGCCATCTTACCCCAAACAGGTTACAGCTGTTCATAACAGTGGGACACCCTGCAATCATTCTGAGTCCCTTCTAACGAAGGGTATAACTAGAATGAATAAGAACACATAACAAAAAGAAATGGGCTCCCTCCAAATGACAACCAAAACAGCAGTAACTAAAGGTACAAATATGGCAACACACATGGTACAACGGGACACATTTGAGAGTGATCTTGACATTTGAGAGTGATTTGAGGTTTTATATAGAGGGACTCACTGCTCGTAATCTGAAGTGGTTGTGCCTTCCTTGCTCGTAGTTTTTGTTTTATTTTTTGATAGGTCACTATTACCTGTTAACGCATAATGGTCGTCATACTTGACTTCTGATACATTTCGCTTCCTAATAGGCTTACAGGTAATTTCCATGAGATCTATGTACAGTATTTAAACCAAGACCTCATGGGAGTGAGACACAAGAGGTTTATGGACACTATTATCATCCTCACTTGGAAACCTAAAGAGACTGGTGTTTTGTCCGTTTCTCTGTGAACTATATCCGCTCTGCTCTTCTTTCAGATCTGCTCATGAACTTGTATGATGTTTTATATGTCAATGTTTTATTTTGTACCTTAGTTTGAGAAGTATGCTGAGGATTCATTTGGAAAATGAATATAAAAAAAAAAAAGGTACAAATGTTCTGGCTCCTGAGAGGATCCTCCTCAACCCATGGACACCACAGCACCGGGACTGCTGCTGCTATAGTTATGTATGTGCTTGTAATAAAAACATTGTCCGAAGAAGATATCGTCTTTAAGAAACCTGTGCAAATTATTATCTCATACATCCGGTCATAAAATGTTTAAAGACCGTGGAAGGAAGCATACAAGTTACAGGGGTTGCACAGGATCAGAACAATATACAGGCGGTCCCCGACTTACATCATTCCGACTTACATACGTCCCCTAGTTACAAACAGAGACTTATGGGGCGTGGCTGACATTCAACACTGAGTCACGCCCCATAAATAACCAAGTGCCAGCATGCCAAAAGCTGCACATGAGATACAGAACGTTAGGTGAAATCTGCTAAAAAAAAGGGCACGGACAGCAAAAGAAATGTAAAAACTGTTCCCTGCACTATCCAAAACAAAAAAATTTTTTGGGCTGGAATTACATTTAATAACTATACCTGTTCCGACTTACATACAATTTCAACTTAAGAACAAACCTACAGTCCCTATCCCGTATGTAACCCGGGGACTGCCTGTAGTTGATTTCTTCCAAAAACAGCACCATATTCACCCATGGGTTACCTCTTACATTGAAGCTCAGTCCTAGTCATTTGAGTGGAGCAGCCATGTTTTTCGAGCCCTTCACTACCCATTTTGGTCTAGAAGTATGTTTCTCATACATTTCCTAACTTTGAAAAATGCTGCAAAGTTCATTGCATTTGTTCAGCAATAACTTTTGTGTCTATGTGGAGAATTTGTATTGGAAATTAGCATTAGTCTAAGCATTTCTTGGTGTTTTCGGCTTACAATTAGTAACATATACTAGTGCATCAAAAAAAATTTTAATATCATTGAGAATTAAAGGGGTTCTCCAGGACTTTTTATTTGTTATAGGGCTCACAAATGTATTATATTAAACCTTGGAATTCATACTGTAATGAGTCTATACAATATATGGGTTTCTCTATTTGACTTAAATTATTGCTATCAATTATCTTTTCAGTGATATTCTCATTTTTGGAGATGCACTAGTATGTATCACTATAAACTAAAATAGTCAAATCACAACAGCCATCAAAGTCCTGCACGACTAACTTGGTTACAGCCAAAATTTATCTACAACAGTAATGGGAATCGAACGTAGTCAGGGGCTCAGGCTGCTTTTCAGTCCCCCATTCTTTAGGCCTGGTTCACATCAACGCTGTGCTTTCTGTTGATCTGTTCCATTTGGTGACAGTTAAATGAAAAGAAATGGCTGCCTACTAATTTTTAAGCTCTCGGTTTGCATCCGTTTGGCTCTGGTCAATTTTTTTACTGAAAAAAGGTCTGCTGCGCTATTTTTTCCATTAAAAACATCGGTCTTTTTTTTTTTTTCACAATGAAGTCAATGGTGAATGGATACTAACTGATGGCTATCCGTTTGCATCTGTTTTTATACAGTATCTGTTCGACGGATCGATTATTTGTTCTGCACATGTGCAGAGTAATCGCACCCTTCTTATAGAGTTAGAAAAATTGATTTTTATTGGATACAAAAGGATATAAAAGTTTTAGTTTTTTGACGGTTCAGTTTAAAGGATCCTTCAAATAAACGGTTTGCATCAGTTTATTTCCGTTTTCTGGAGGGTGTCCGATGCTTGTGTTCACAACTAATGACTCAATGTAGATATAAACTAGGCCTTACCCTGCTCCTCTTTCAGACTATCCTTCATGTTCTTGACCAACTTCCAGAAGAAAGGGGAGCTCTGTAGTTGTCCTGAACCCCTTCTTGCATAACTTATGGATGTAACACTAACAATAATTCGGAATGGCTTATTCACCTCTACTGCAAAGCTTTGGTCTTCATTGTGTAAGCGGCTGTATGTTAGTAGCAGACTCTGGAACGTCTTCCACACGAGGTTCCGCTGATCTGAATCTGGTGGTCGGAGTCTGTAGCAATAAAACACATACAGATCATGTCAGGGCATCAGGCTTCTGTCACCAGCAAAGGGGGCGTTCCCCCCGAAACGTCATGCGATCACCCACAACTCTGTGAGAGGGCTATGTTTGAGTTCCGTGTACTTTGAGCTGTTTGTTTTCAAGGAACTACGTTATTTGCATTAATACATTTGAATTTCGATGTGAATCTTGCCGAGGATCCATAAGGACTACGTAAAACCGCAAGTCTGTTTTTCTATTTTTATTATTTTCTAATTAGCTTGCTGAAAGAGGGTCTGGGGGCCCCTGGTTTGGTCACTGGCTTGTGGTGAAGAGATTAAAAGTAAGGTTATAAAGTGATTATTTCAACCGATTGCTCCATGTAGTACAGGTCAGCACATAAAATACTCCATATTCATAAGACAAGTTCAGTTTTTGGTACCCGAAATGGGACATTCCTGAAAAGGTAGTCTGGATTAATGTAAGTAAATCTAAAAGGTTCTGTAACTAAGTCATACTTATATAAAGTTCACTTTGTTTCGTGCATAAGACCTTCCCCCATTTTGTAGCCCTTCTTTGGACTTTTTGTAGGCAAGGTCTTCAGAACTGAACACAGTATTCCAGATGTGGTCTCAAAGTGGGATCACAATCTTGCTCTTTCTACTGGTTATACCTCCAGCAATGCAGGCAAGCATTCATACTTGCTTCATTTTAATAGTGGATCCTATCTATAGGTTACACTGTATATGTTGCTCATAGTAACCAATCAGAGCAAAATTACATTTTTCCAGAGCACTATAGGAAATGAATGGGGCGCTCTGATTGGTCTCTATGGGCAACAAAGAAACTCTTAGACCTAGACAGTTTTCATACATGTGGCCCTTAGTCTATACAGTCTAATGTGCCACATTTACCACCGTGTTGATCTAGCCTAAGCTTACACTACATTTTAAACAGTATTAATAAATCTGCCCCAGTGTGTGGACAGGTGAGGCCCACTATGTGTAAGAAAGCAGCCATGTTTTCTGGACAACCCTGTACTCATGCGCGTTGGACATGAGGAGGATTGGCTGTGAGCCTCTGGATGTAAAAAATATTATTTGTATTAACTGATAGCAAACAGAGATTGACCAACAATGATTATCTGAAAGCTGCAGAAGTTTTTTTTTTATTTTAAAGTGAGTCTCATATAGTAAAACCTTATAACTTTTATCTCTAAACAGAAGGGGAGACTACCCAGGCATCTCAAAGGGAATGTATCATCTAGATTTTTTTACTCAATAAATCCAGAATAAAAATAAAAAATTCAAATCTGTTTTTATTTTCGGATTGTGGATTTTTGACATATTTTCTGTACATGAACATGGAGGCAGCCATTTTCCCTGAGCTGTTATATCAGAGATATGCCCTAAGGTGCTTTCATATGGTGCGTTTCTTTGTCCAGAAATGTACAGCATTAATTGCTTTGCCTTTCTGCACAAAAAAAGCATCAAAAACCGCACAGTGTGAAAGCACCCTTACAGGATTCACATTGAACACAGGAACCTGTGAACAGGAGATGACTTGTATGGGAATGTGTTGTGGGCATGCTCTGTGGCCTGTGCAGGGAGGGTCAGGAGAGGAGCTGTGACCATCTTCCATTGCCAACGGTGTGATCCAATGATAAAGGTGTTCCCTACCATTATACTCCCACCTGTGATATTAACCAGTGGACTGCTGAGAAGTGATCTCTACAGGAAGTGTCGGTATAGTGTCAGTGTGAAAACTGCAACATTTTTTAAATTTTAGACTTTTTACATTTTATGCTACCCAAATGGCAAGCAGCATGACGTCTCAACAGGCTCCCTCATTACAAAGGTTTCAGAGAAAGCACAGTTTAAATTAAAGTTGTCAATCAAGTTCTTCTCGTCTCCAGCTCATTTTTAAACAACAGATCTTATTCCGATGATACCTTCCCTTTCAGACCCATTTACTTCAAGGAAGAGTGACCACGCCCGAGTCTCTACCGCATTTTAGATTTTGGTGGTCTAATGATATGTGATATATAGACAGATGTGTCCTTCCTTAAAGGGGATGTATCGCTTCTTCAGTTGGGCTGTTCTCTTGAAGCTTGATGCTCTCACTTCATGAAATCCAGGGGTGTTTCTTAACTGATGACATCATCCCCCCTTAACTGTTCATGCTGGCTCCAGTGTGTGTCCACCCCTCCACATATCACTGTCCTCTCCCTATGCAGTCTTTTTTTGTAAGAGCTGTTTACATACCACAGGCCTGCATTCAGTCTAAACAGTCTTCTATGAACTCAGCACGGATCTCTCACAGCTGGAGGTTTGCTATAGTTGAATCCATCCAGAGCACAGATCTGTCTCCCTTCATGTTTACTTAAGGCACCGACACACAATTTTGCTGTTTTCTGATTTTTGCATTAGCTGCAGTGTCAATGAGGAGCAGTTAGCTGTATAGAGTGAAATTTTTGTTGGCCCCTTACACGCAGGAGCATTAAGGCACCTTGGCACAATTCTGCTGTTTTCTGATTATAGAGACAGCTGCAGTGTCAATATGGAGGCAGCTAGCTGTATAGAGTGAAATTGTTGTCGGCCCCTAATTCTGAGTGAGAGGCAGGAATGCAAGCTCCGTGAATAGGGCTGTCAGGGGGGCTGAACAGAATGTAAATTATTAGAGCCCTCAGCTAATGAAATGCAAGGAGGTGGGATCTGACTTTCCGACCAGAAACAGAAGATAAGGAATACTGTGAAATCAAGACAGCTTTGCTAATGACATCTAATTGCAAAGTTGCTTGTTTTCACTGTTCCCTTATTCTGAAGGCAATTTAATGAAATGATAAAACCCCTTTAACTTGGAATTAGATGATAAACATGGAAGAAAAAAAAAAAACCATGTCTGATGAATGCAACTGCCATCATCAACAGAATCCCATGTTTAGAACTATGCAACCTAATGAATTTGGTTAAGAATGGACACATCTGTATGTACCTACTATCTGTTCTATACCAAAGCAGGGGATATTGTAATTTTTTTTTACCGATTGGGTTTAAAGTAGAAACTTACCAGGAGAAGCTTGATTATTAGGTAAAGAAAGGAAACAAAAGAAGAGAAGAAGTTAAAAGGTTAAATTCACAAAAGCGGGTCAAAAATAACAGAACAATCTGCTGAAGCCCCCATTAGCACACACTTTGAGATGGACTAAAAGGGCTCTGGGGTGGGATCTGGATGCTTCTCCTGAACCAATTGTTGAGAGAAAAGTCAGTTCACAGAACTGCAGAGGAGATGGATTCTGACCGGAGTATCCTGCAGATACAGACAAACAGCCAAACTAGTTCTGTTGGGGGCAAGGAAACATCAGCAACCTGCCACACCATTAAAGGAACATTATCACCACATTGCTTACCTTTAAACATGTAGGGAAATAAAGACTGTTACCAAATACATTGCTGTTCTAATTTGCTTCATTTCAGAGTTAGACCAGTTCTTATCTCCTGCTTGTTTTAACAAGATTTCCTAAGCTACCATTTCTTTGTTCTAGTAGCCCTGGCTGGAATGGTAACCTCACTCCTGCTGTATCTTATCAGCATCACAGGAGCTTGTTTATCTTTCTTACTGACAAATTTTGACCATTGTGCCCTGCTATTAAAACCCCATCATCACTAATGTTCCACTAAACAAGCTTCTGTGATGCTGATACGATATAGCAGGAGTGAGATCACCATCCCGGCCAGGGCTACTAGAACAAAGATTGGTGGTTGGTAGCCTAGGAAATCATGTTTAAAGAAGCAGGAGATAAGAACTGCTCTGTCTCTGAAATAAAGCAAAATCAGAACAACAATGTATTTGGTGGTAATCTTTATTACCCATTGCCTAAACATTTACAGCTAATAACTGTGGTGAGAATATCCCTTTAAGCTGGCTAAGAAGAGCAAGTTCTGTGAAACAGCCAGATGGGAAAAACACTTTAAAACAATTTTTTCCGGGATGCAGGCAGCACAATGAGGTGATCATATTACCTTAATTGTTCTGCAGGAGTCAAGCCATATAAGTCTCCTCACACTGATATGGTACCTCTCCCTAGTAAGAAACATTACCCTTTTGAGCTACGTCTAATGTGCTCACCTAGCCAGCCAGTATTCTACTCTGCACCGATTAGGGGTAAACACCCCAGAACACCTGACCGCAGATGAATTATCTGTCAGTGCATGAGCTCCTTTTACATTGCCAGGCTCAGTGAGTCGATGCTACATCCAATAGGTGGCGCTTCAAGAGTCTCAGCTCTTTCCCCATGAGCGTTTTAGTATATATTTAAATTTCAGTGGAGCGATCAAGGCATATAAGTTTCAACACGCCGACATGATGCCTCGCCCTAATAATAAACATCACACCTTTTGAATATGCAGCTGTGGCAGAAACAATCAGATTTCTGCTGCATCCTTCACTTTCTTTAAATGAAAGTGAATTTGGCCAGATCAGCCCTCACCCTGGCTCCCAAGTTAGTTTTTAAAGTGATGTGGATTCAAACTCTAGGTTGTTAAAAATAAGTGCTGCAATTCACGCAGTGAGCTATGGGGTGTATCATCATTGAAAACAAGAAGACTTGCAATAAGGCAGTTTTTAACGTCTAACTATTTTGGTAGAGAATATGGGTGAAAACTATATAGAATAGGCACGGCCTAAGGTGTTACGCTTGCGTCTGATACAGAATCTGTATTTTACATTATTTGGGATAAACCACAAGTGGATTTGCTGCTCTCCACCATTCTTAGGGTATGTTCACACGGGCTAATTTCGGCGCGCATTTCGCGTCGAATTTGTGCTCTAATACGAGCGAGATGTGCGCCGAAATTATGGTAAATTCAGTACACGGCTGAAGTAACTGGATTACGCCTCCTCTCCCCGGGCGTGCAATATGATCATATTGTACGCCCGGGGACATAAGTGATATATCAATTATTCGGGTTACTTACGCGCCGTGAGTAATGACAGTCTATGGGGCTGCCCGGCTGACGCCCCAACCCCTCGCGTGAGTACTCGCCGATCAGCGCGATTCCCAAACACCCGGCGTAATTGCTGGGTGTATTGTACGCCCCGCAATTACGCCGTGTGAATATAGTCTTACAGTACACGGCTGAAGTAACTGCTCAGAAGAATAGTACTGAATGTGCACATATCAATCTACATGTTTTAGGTGAGGCATATCACTTATGTGGGTAAGTAACTATGTGTGCTTATGTCATTATATAGATGAGGCGGCAATCCAGTTAAACATTAAATGCAGGGGGTCATAGATTCGGAGAGTTTACAGTAAGTTGTTGTTACATACAAAAAGATTATACTTAGAATATTGCAATTATTTGATTTGAATACTAGTGCAGGAATAATTTTCCAGCGTGCAGTACATTTCAGGCACCTTCCACATGTATCTTGATCAGCCAAGTAAACATCTAGCTAAGAGATTGCATTCCACCATTGCCTGGATTCTTACTAATCCTAAATATGTACAATTCAGTATTGCTCGACACACCCAGATACTATGATATATAGGTGCTCGGTATAAATAAAATCCCAATTATATTAAGTATATACCCGCACACAAAACTCTTAATCGTTTTTACAAAACTTTATTAGCATAAACCTTTAACATCCAAAAGCGAAGTTTCATATGGTATAGCGACCAATTCGTTCCATATAAACGTTTTCGGTTCCCATAGGACCTTCATCAGATAGGCGCCTATTCTCATTGCTTCTCCATGCCATGGGCATATAAACAAGTTTATCAAAGATTGCCTGCGCCTCGATATAGGCTTAAATTATGCAATAAGCGACTTATCTGGTGAAGGTCCTATGGGAACCGAAAATGTTTATGTGGAAAGAATTGGTCGCTATACCATATGAAACTTTGCTTTTGGATGTTAAAGGATTATGCTAATAAAGTTTTGTAAAAACGATTAAGAGTTTTGTGTGCGGGTATATACTTAATATAATCCTAAATATGGGTGGTATTCAGTACAATGACTATGGCTATTCATGCACACTTAGGGCCACATGTATGAAAACGGTCTCAATCAGAGTTCCCCTTACATTTCATCTGAAAGGGGAGCCCTGATTGGTTGCTATGGGCAACAAAGAAAGTCTTATGCCAAGACAGTTTTCATACATGTCCCCCTTTCTCTCTATTCAAAGTGGTTTATAACAGACACAGTTATGTGTCTACATCTCCTATGAAGGCTTATGTATCTCCATGGTTACAGACCACAAACAAATCCTGTGTAGTCTGATCCTGCAGTCATGTGTAATTTCTTTCTTCTGTCCAATTTTCTTGCTACCCCACAAACAAAAGAAGAGGCAGGTAGAATAAACTAATACATGACTGTACAATTTGCAAAGCATGGACATTTCTGGAAAACTTGGGTTATAAACAAAATTATTATTATTATTTTTTTTTTTATAGCTACAACAAATATTATAACCTTGCTTTCAAAGGCTACTGAATGGCAAGCCTACCTAGGTATTATGTAATAAAGTAATGAAGGATGGATCCAGGTTTTAAAAGGCTGGTTTACTTTTGAGGAGTCCGGTCAAGCAGGGAAAACATCCCCATGTAATCCTGGCTATATTGGGGCTCTGCTTTGGGATGGTACATTAATGGTCAATTTTTAGGACAGGGGATCAATGTCTAATTGGCGACTTCACTGCTTACAGTTCTGAAACAGTGAAGACAATACACTTGTGGCGGTGTCTGGTACTGCAGCCAATCCTTCTGTGCTAAACAGTAGAAGAGCACTGTAGTCGTCACCAAGGAGTCCTATTAAAGGATTTTTTTTATGTTCTGTGATAACACCAATAGGAACCCATTAGTCTTTTGGTAACATTTAGGGAAGAAATATGTATAATAGACATACTATTTTCTGATTAGTAGACTGTCCAGAGTGACCAAACCAAAGTGAACTTCAGTGAGTCTCTTCAAGACATAAATCTTCCTCCTCAAGTCATCTTCATTTTCTGCTCCATCTCCATTGACAGCAATGAATAGACATTCTCCAAACTGCACAGATAATACAGAGACTGTGATCTAGATTACTATAGAACATAACTAATGTATGAAAACTAGTGCAGCCAAGAAGTGGAGATGTTGCCCACAGCAACCACACATTGCTCTTATTCCTGTGGGCAACACTAGTTCTTGTCTACACCAAATTTCATACATGAGGCCCAACAGAACCAAAAATAACCCAAACTATATGTAACAATGTAACTGAATATAACCACTGGGACGTAAAACAGAATATTATCATTATGAAAAAAACAACCCTGGGCTGAAATAGAAGTGGTTGAGAAACACATATTTTGCGATGTACATATACAACAAGAAGGCCTGAGTGGGTATCCAGTGCCAAAGTACAAAGGCGAAAAGCTTTTCATTATACACTTTGTGTCCCCATCATCAAGATCTCTGCTTGCTGTCAGTGAAGGGAAACTTTGCTGTTTCTATATAGAGGCCAAAACCCTACAGTCTTCGTCTTGTTCAAAACTAAAGGGAATCTGTCACCAATCCTTTTTTTTTTTTTTTACATATTAAAAAAAGACCCTGATCCATATTCTTTTCTTCTTAGCCATTTTTATTTTCCGATTGAAGATGTCTCAATTCAGTTGTCTATATATGATTGTGGGGAAGAAATTCTTGCCTGTACTACTTTAACAGCAGTAGGAGAGATGCTTTACAGCAGCTGCATGTACATAAGAGCCTTAAGACTGAATCAGTCCCATTGATTTCTATAGGAAATTTTTCTAGGCATGCTTTGTGACCTGGGAAGAAGTCAGTGTGTAGGAAGGAGAAGAGGGTGAACTATGACTATTGAATCCTGTGTTATCTATACACATTGGTATCACCTTTCAGTGTAATCCTGCCTGTATTGATCATGTGTAGACTACTGAAAATCTTTCTCTACAGAACAGGAAGTGTCAGACTATGATTAGGCCTAGTGGCCAAAGTGAAAACTGCAGAACTTAAAGGGGTTTTGCCACGATCTCATTTCATACCTCCTGTATCCAGCTCTGTGTGCTCAGAAGGGGGCGTGTGTGATTTGTTTGAATTGCATATCATGTGACCCAGTAGGATGACATCACCATGCCTTTCCTCTCTGTACTTAAAGAAAGGTCTGTTTATATAAAGCATTGTGAGTAGCTGAGCGGTAAAGCTTTTACCTCACAGTACAAGGTTCCAAACCTGTGGGTTTTTTTCTCTTTATCAATGCACATACCTCATTGAGATTTCTTTTTTATTTATTTGCACTGTTTGACTAATTACTGAGGAGTACAGAGGATGGGAGTAGTGACAGCACTTGGGGTTTGAACACTCAGTAGCTGCCTGAGCATGTCTGACCAGGAGCGAGGAGCTCTCAGCCCTGGTCGTATCCCCTGGAGACGAGCTGTAAACAATGGACCACTAAAGGAGCAGCTAAAAGAAAAACGGTGCAGAACTTTTAATAATAATGAAAGGTGAAAATATTTGTTATTTCATTTGCAAGCTTCCCACGTCAATTTTACTTCATAGCAAAACCCCTTTAAGAATTACTAAAAAAATATTGAAATTCATATGGAAGATTAAAAAAAAAAACCCTAAAAAAAAATGTGATGACATTCTTTGATGACACATTCCCTTTAAAGCTCTGTTCACATCACAATGTGCATTGTATCTGTAAGGGCCGGTTCACACGGCTTATTCAAGCCATAATTGCGAGACGGATTTCGCCCGCAATACGGCTTGAATAAGGGGCCGGGCGGGGGCGGGGGCGCAGCTCCCCGACCCCATAGACTTTCATTATCCACGGTGCGTATCCCGGCGGGATAATGAACATGTCGCTTTCTTACCGTAATAGCTGGGACGGATTCCAGCCATACTGTAGCGCAGTACGGCGCGCAATACGGCTAAAATCCGTGCCCAAAATAAGCCGTGTGAACGGCCTTTAAGGGTTCCTATGCCCTCTCAGTAACTAAAGATTTTGAAAATGGTGGAGAATTGGAACACAAAGTAGAAAGTTTCATTTTTGTGGCAGAAAAAGTCGCTTATTTTCGTGCAAGTTTGGTTTGCACAAATATATTTTGCACCGCTTACGGGACTTCCTACAAAATTAGGTGAATTTTAGCAACAAGGGCATGGCCTCCAGTGGCCAGACTGAGTCACTTCAACTTATGGCAGAAGCTGGCGTAAATGATTGCAAAAATCTACTATAGCTTACGACTAATACAGATCTCAGTGTGAGGTGTATTGGTAGCCACAGATGTATGCACCTTAAATATGTCCTGCAATAAATTTGTCGCATCTCACTCCAGTATCTAAAAGCCAATATAAGTAAATCCCTCCATAATATTCATCAACTTTTCCAATTTTAAAATGATAGGAACAAACTGTAGAAAACATCTGACAAATCTACCCCAAGAAATGACATACCATGTGCAGCACACAGAGGTGGCCGTTCTCAGCAGTGAAGCAGGTGTATGTGTCACTGATCTTCTCCAACAGGGTCACACAAGAGATGATCAGAGGGGCAAAAAGGGTATTGATGCTGTCCCCAAAGCTTGAAGGCTGTATAAAAACAGGGAAATAGACTGCAGGTTAGCTCAAGAGATATACAAGGAGTACGGAAAAAACTCTATATAAGACAAGCTGTCATAGACTATATTATTATTGTGCAGCTCTGGATGTGAACATAGCGCTCCAAGTACTGACCGCTATAAAGACAACAGTATATGCGAGCTTGCACAATCCACCACACTCTGGTGCCATGTATTGCTGAACATGAAACACCACATCTTTCACAACGCACCACAGCAGAACATGGTGTATGCTTTCACCCTGCAAATAACTGCAAACTTAAAAATGTTAAACCCTGCAGACAGTGTTAACAAAAACGGACCTGAATTTATATCTGTGTGAATGGAAATGAAACAAAGGCAGGCTCGTACTGGCCCACAGTGGAATAGGGGAAACCCCCCCGGTGGGCCCCTGAGCATGGTAGACCTAAAGTTGATTTTTAACTTCATATACATTATCAGAAGAGGCAAAAATGCATAGAAAGAGAGGCATAAAGCAAGAAGAGTATAAGAGGCAGGTACAGTCATTTACAATAGCTATAGGGTGGGCCCCGAAAATAAACTCCACCGGTGGGCCCATAAAAAACAATTGGTGGGCCCCTAGAGTCAACTCCACCTGTGGGCCCTATGCACCCCAGTCCAACACTGAACAAAGGCACAATAAGAAGGCACGGTATAGATGCAACATAGGATAAGCAGAGGTGCTGTACATGAAAATGGAAACTGTACGAGAGATTAAGCAATAAAGCGGTTTTCCCACTATAGAAAACATGTCGGATTCCTCTTGGCAGTGCACAGTTCACAAAACTTCGTCAATGTTTAATTCATATGACCAGAGCTGTATTGTGACAGAGTAAATTTGTGGAGTAGTCACAGCACTTGGCTAGCACTGTGGCCCCATCATACTGGGTGGGTGACAAAAGGCACTTCTCCATAGTCTCCAAAATGGTTGACTCTTGTAGCTTCCTAACTCCACTTATATCAGGAAGAGAAGCTGTGCATTTAATACTAGATAATGTAATGTATCAACTGACTTGCTTTTAGAACAGCATGTACTAGATGCCCTAAAAAGCCTGTCTATGACCATCTTTAGCAATATTTGGAAAGTAAAGATCACAAAGCATCCCTTGGCCAGGGACAATCAGCATTTTGCAATGCAAAAATTGTTGTTAGAGTTTACAGATGTCACCACATTAGATGAAGTACCAAAGAATATAGCTTTATGGTGCAGATCAGTCTACCCCCTTACCTTGTCCAGTATGTTTCTTGCCACATAATATACACTCACCCACTTTATAGGTACACCTGTAGTAAGGGTTGACCCTTTTGCTTCAAACTGCCTCAATTCTTCGTGCTAGATTCAACAAGGTGTTCAACGATCTCAATTGTACCAGGGGCCAAAGAGTGCCAAAAAATATCCCCACATGACACACACCACCAGCTGAACGTGATACAAGGCAGATGGACCATGCTTCATGTTTTTTACGCAATCGACCCTACATCAATGACAGCAAAATCGAACTCTCAGACCAGCACGTTTCCAATCTTTTACTGTCCAATTTATGAGTTGGGCAAATTGGCCTCAGTTTCCTTCTTAGCTGAAAGGAGTGGCACCGTGTGGTCTTCTGCTGCTGTAGCCATCTGCTCAAAGTTCGCCGACTGTGCGTTCGAGATGCTTCGCCTACCTTGGTGTAACGGGTGCATTGAGTCACTGTTCCTTTCTATCAGCTCGAACCTCTGCCATTCTCCTTTGACCTCTGGCATCAACAAGGCATTTCCCCACAGGACCCGCTCACTGGTGTTTTTCTTTTTCGACCATCTCTGTAAACCTAGTGGTGTGCGGAAAACCAGAGATATATTTGTAAAGTAAAGAATTCACAAAGCATCCCTTGGCCAGGGACAATCAGCATTTTGCAATGCAAAAATTGTTGTTAGAGTTTACGGATGTCACCGCATTAGATGAAGTACCAAAGAATATAGCTTTATGGTGCAGATCAGTCTACCCCCTTACTTTGTCCAGTATGTTTCTTGCCACATAATATATATGTAATAGCATACAGTCCTGTTAGCTGCAGCAGCTCATCACATGTTATATATATATATATATATATAATATTGTACAGTCCTCTTAGCTGCAGCAGCTCATCACATGTTATATATATATAATATTGTACAGTCCTCTTAGCTGCAGCAGCTCATCACATGTTATATATATATAATAATATTGTACAGTCCTCTTAGCTGCAGCAGCTCATCACATGTTATATATAAATATTGTACAGTCCTCTTACCTGCAGCAGCTCATCACATGTTATATATAATATTGTAAAGTCCTCTTACCTGCAGCAGCTCATCACATGTTATATATAATATTGTACAGTCCTCTTACCTGCAGCAGCTCATCACATGTTATATATAATATTGTACAGCCCTCTTACCTGCAGCAGCTCATCACATGTTATATATAATATTGTACAGTCCTCTTACCTGCAGAAGCTCAGCACATGTAATATATAATATTGTACAGTCCTCTTACCTGCAGCAGCTCATCACATGTTATATATTATAATATTGTACAGTCCTCTTAGCTGCAGCAGCTCATCACATGTTATATATATATAATATTGTACAGTCCTCTTACCTGCAGCAGCTCATCACATATTGAATATCTGCTGTGGAGATTCTTTTCAAACTCTTCATCAGCCCAGCAGAATAAGACTTCTGCTCCCTCTGAGACGATAAGTATACACTTCATCTGCCAGGGACAAAAATAATTACACTTCAACACGGAGGTTGTTTGGGGTTTTTTTTTTTTTGTTTTTTTTTAGTTGTCTTCTGTCAAGATGTCAAAAATTATATTCATTTATTCTGTATCTGAAAAAGCTTGGCGAGTAAAATTTCCACATAGGTTGCCATTCAGTTTCCTCATAAATCTGCATAGTTATACAATATGATGCAGTAGAGGATGTGTAACTAGTTTAAAGTGTTTAAGAAAGTGTTACCTTCTATTTCAAATGACTCATCAGGGCAGTCTGAAATGACTGACCTGGACATGAGACCCTCCCTATTAATGAACATCCAGATGGTAAAGGGACTACAAAGCAGTTCTCTTGTTCTGGAGCCCCCCAACATAACCCGCTCATTGAAGCTGAAGACATCATTACTTACCGTAATTTCCCGCTGACCTCTGGGCGTTAGTTCTTCAGTGACTCATCTTTTTCATCACTTCTTACCTTCTTCTTTGCCTATTACAGACCGAAAAGTAATAATGAAACGCTGGGTACAAGTGATCATGTAGATGCTATCTAGTATAGTATAGCAATCTAATATACTTAGCACTGGTGAGTGGCTGTATTATTGGATATGATCAGACGGATGGATTCAATTGTGTACAGTTTGTACAACCGCAATTTACTGTGGCTCTTGAAAATCATGTAGAAGACCACAATTTGCCCGACAGACACACTTACAGGTTTAAATATGATCTTCAGGAGCTGCAGAAGACCTGGAGTCTACTAGACAAATAGGCAAATTCATGGTAAACTAGCAAGGTGCGGGACTGCTGGGATTTCTTCTACTTATAATACAGGCTGTAACTTAAAGGGTTTTATCATTTGAAGCATTCGTGCTCTTCAGCTAATTGTATGAGATTGATTTTGAAATCCAGGGGAGAGTCTCTTCTCTCAGTAGGCGTGTCTCTCCTCACTGAAGAACTGTGACATCATCATTCTGTGTGAAGCAGGGGAAGGGGAAGGTTGTTTGGACAGCTATGCAGCCTCCTGCAATGTTCTCTTGTCTGCAGATCCTTCAGCTTCAGGCTCCACAAGCTCCTTGCTGTGCTATAAACAGTTATACACTCAGCCTGAGCTGATGAAATACATGTGAGAAATGCACACTACCCCCCCCCCCCATCTCTTCCTCCTCTGTTATCAGGCAGGAGACTGTGTGACTGTGCCATATGGAGGGAATACAGGACATAAGACTGTTATAAGAGTGGATCTATGAGTTAAACAGTCAGTTATTAGCCAGATCATACACCTTAGAGCTAGGAGAGGAGTATAGAGCCAGCAGCCCTTTCAGATAGCTGGTTTCACTTTCGTTTTTAACAGCTCAGAGGGCAGTAAACACAGAGTGTGCAGGCAGCCAATCACAGCGCAGGGGTCGGCACCGAGCAAAGACCGGTCGGATTATCTGACCGCTTTTGGTCTGTTTTGGGGCTGTTTCACGGCCGCAGAGGGACGACCTGTTTGCGGAGAAAAGCCCCCCCCTTCGCATAGACATATTCATATTCCGCCCGAAAAACGGGCGGAAGAATGAACATGTTCAATGTTTTTCCGACCGCCGGCGGTCTAAAAAAACCATCCGGCAGAAAATCCATGCAGTGGGGACCGCTGCGCGGATTTTCCATTGAGGGTCCGTTCTAAAGTTTGACAGTCGGTTAAAAGACGGCTTTCAAAACTGAAAACCGTCTGTAAACCCGGCTGAAATACCGGCCATGGGGACCTGTCCTAAGGGTGCTTTTTTAATACGGTGCGTTTTTGTGCAGGAAGGCACAGCAATTAATGTTATACATTGCTACACAAAAAAAGCATTAAAAAAAAAAACACACTGTGTGAAAGCTCCCTAAGGAGTTGTCCCCACAGCACAGGTTATTTGTCGGTTTTTCAGACTGTTTGCAGTTTTATAAACCGTCTGACAACCGACAAGCAACTTTCCCCATAGACTTCAATGGAAAATCCGTGCAGCAGTCCCCACTGCCAGGATTTTCCACCGGACGGTTTTTTACACCGCTGGTGGTCCGAAAAACCTAGAACATGTTCATTCTTCTGCCCCATTTTCAGGCACAACATGAACATATGGGTGCGAAGGGTGAGGGCTTGAATCCGCAAACCGCGGGAACAGCTGTCTCCCTTCGTGCCAAAAACAGACCAAACACCAGTCAGGATTTCCCGAAGGGTATTTGGTCTTTACCGTGTAAACGCAGCCTAAAAACAGATGTGGATAAAACATCACCATTATACAGGCAGTAATTCACAATCTGGACAAGATAAGTAAAGCAACCTATGTGCAAGGTTTCTCAAGCCTTTTTGTAGCCAACATTTGAATGTGATTGAATGTGCACATAACAATTTGTTTTGCCTTAATCATCAGTTGGACAGGTAAACGAAATAGTCTGAATGAAGTGCTTCACCTGATCAAGCCATGCAACAATTTAGTGCAAAACCACAAAGTGTTTGCCATGTGGCATAAGATGTAGTATGTACAGATGTCCTGTTGCAGCTCAAGGAGGTTGCACATTTACTTGTAACTATAAGTATTCCACTTTATATAGTGGTAAATGCCTTTTACTTGACATCCAATAAACCAGACGGTTTTATGGTCTGGCATTTATTGCTAGTGAAGAACTGCACTACAATCCCTAATATTACAAAACCAGAAGACTGGGCAGAGAAAATTAGCGGTAAGGTTTGTCTGATAAGGAAACCACTGTGTATGTGCTTAGGCTTAGTGCACACTATGTTTGAACATATATAACATATATGCTAAACGTACACTGTTGAGCAGACGTTTGACATCCATTTTATTTTTCTAACTAGCTTTTCTATTGGCTGTCACCCATTTTTACCCTGCAATTTGATTGGGTAGGTTTGTTTCTATTTTTATGACAGATACAAACATACATGTTTACAACATGCGCACTTACACTAGGATATGATTTCCATTGACTTGCATTTAAAAAAAATATATATACTGTAATATACGCTTTTTTTCTTCAACTTGTAAAAGTGCAGCGCCCCGAGTCCTCCACCTGTTAAAGTTAAACACATATGTTTTCCTTTGCATCAGAACGGATTCGTCATCTGTTCAGGTGCACTAAGGCTTAGTCAAAGATGCACTAAAATGTGGCTCATCTCATATTAGATCCTAATTAAAGGGGTTGTCCGGCTAAATATTAGGCTACTGCTGCTCAATAAAATAAAAAAGCCTAAACTCCCCTCCTGCTCCTCCGTTCCAGAGCCAGCTCTCCCCAGTCTTCTTTTTCTTTAATGTCACCACTACAATCTCTGATTGGTGGCAGCAGTCATGTGCCACTCCTTATCACAGCTCAGAACAATACAGTAAGCAGAGGTATGTGACTGCTGCCAATCAGCGGTTGCAGGGGTGACCTCCCATTTGGAAAAAAACAGAAGCCAGCTCTGGATTGGATGAAGGGGAGTGTATACTCACATATGTGGAACAGGTTAAAAAAAAAAAAAAAAGAAAAAAGAAGGAGGGGTGTTAAATTAAAAAATACAAAAAAAAACAACACACACTACAAAATGTTGGTAATCTGCAAGTGAAAAACCCCTTGCATGTTCACATAATGGTATTTGGCTGCATAGCACACTAGCTGCAGCATGTATGAATCAGTTCTTCTGTTATGTGGATTAGTAAATCATTTTAGTTCTGGGTTATTGGGTTTTCTGAACCATCAGACAGAAGGGAACACACACATTCTAAGTCTCTGGGTGTATGGCTCATGCATAGATATCTGGGCAATTTTGGAGCTGACAGTATTTTCTAGCTCATTGTATAAGATAAAAACAAGCAAAAGTTGTTAAGTATTTTCAAGTTTGTGCACAACAGACAATACAGAAATACGTAACAAGTATCGCCAGTGACAGCAGATTCTGATCAGGACACTGCATACAGGAGAGGAGTAAACTTACCTCCATGTACACAGCTGGGGCTAGGACACTTCCTGCATTGAGACATGTGAATGCTCCCCATGTGATCAGCACACAGAGCACAGGGAGGAGAAACTGCAGGAAGCAGCACAGCAGCTGACTGCCAGCAACAGCCCTGCCTGGCCACCAGCAGATGTCACCACTGCAGCCAGCATAATACCAGCGTACATAGTCTCCAGCAGCACAACCAACTGCCTAAGGATGCAAAGCCTTCAGCACCCGAATCAATGAAGCCGTAAATAACCAAACAAAAACATTTTTAAGACAACAGCATCCAGCGGGTTTCAAAAATGTATAAAAAAAATGTATTCCTCCATAAACATCCAAAATAACATGCAATGTTACAACCAAAAATTGGTCTTTGTCAAGCGGCAGTGACAAGGCAACCATTCACCCCAAATCACAAAGTACCTGTCGGGCAATTCAGTTGGTTTCTTCGCTACTTTCACGTTGTGCTGGGTTCACACATTGCATTTTTGGAGCAGATATTTTCGATAAAGCAAGTGCCTTTAGAATTATACACCTAGGTGAAAATGTTACCAAATAAGAGTTAATTTAAAAAAAATGGATGTGCTAAAAAATGCAACCCTGCCTTAGAATGATAAAGCAGAGGAAGGAATTTTACAAGTTCTACTATAAGGACAAGGTTGCAGCTGGAGTCTATCCATATAGGTCTTCCCATTATCAGTGACTCTTAATTCTTTTTATCAATGATAGTTGAGGGTACATAATTCTTTATAACACACCTCACCTACTGCAGCGCTGCCATCAGCAATTTTAGGGCCCCGTATATCTGTAGCCTCAGGGTCCGTTGCCCATTATGAGTTCCTGTCTTGGTCCTTATTTGGTTAATTTGATCAGGACCCCTGGAAAGTGAACTGCCCTGATGGTTCCCCTGAGCTGCTGCATCAGCTCTTTGAATTGAAGAAATCCGTATTCCACTCATGTGACAGGTGTATTGACAATTCTTTTACATGCAATGGAAAATATTCACCTGAAGTTTTGACTCCAGCCGAGCAAAACGTCCGTCTTGATAATAAATAGCATGAACGTATTTCTGAGGATTCTGCAGAAAAAGCGAAGTATTAGCGCCACTGAAGTGGAAAGGGATGTATTCCTTGTGTGGAACAAAGGAACATACACCAAAGAGATCAGAAGGTCTTAGAGCCCACCATAGATTAATATATGACACCCTTATCCACTATAAGCAGCAGCTCCAGTGGGTATCATGGTGTTCTGAAGCAGCTGAGGTGTGTATTATGATGTTCTGGAGCACAGTACTGCATAAAGGTGTGTTCACACGGTACGGTTCTAACAGCACTGCAATTAAACTGCCTTTATTACCAGCAAGTTTCTTTCACTTATCTTAACTGTTTGGAAAGTGAGTGATCGATTACTATATTTATAATCCACAAGACTTTAAACAGTCATTGATTACTCACTTGAGACACCTTTCCAAACAATTTAGACAACTGAAAGAAGCTTGCTGATAAGGATCAGTGCGCACTGCGTTTGGCCATACGTCAAAACGTGTACAATAACGTATACTTTAAACATATGCCTAACATGCACTTTTGAGCAGACGATTGACATCTGTTTTTTTTTAATATTGTTTTACTAGCTTTTCTATCGGCTGCCATCTGTTTTTCCTTGCTATTTAGTTGGGTAGGTTTGTCTATATATTTTATGACGGATACAATCGTATACGTTTGCAACATGGGCACAAGCGCTAGGATCCATTTTCTACTGGCATACATTGTAAAAAAAAAAGTACGGCATATTGTAAGTTTTTTTTAAATTTGAAAAAGCCCACCGCCCTGCGTCCTCCACCCATTAAAATTAAATGCATATTTCATGGAAAGTGTAAAAACAGAGACTATATCAATGCATGTTGCACGACCGTCCATCTATATGAGGCAATGAACATGTTAGCGCATCCGTTTTTACCTGCATCAGAACTGATCCGTTCAAAATAACGCAGTGTGCACGAAACCTAATTCCAGCAGATGATTTATATTTTTAAGAGTGCGGAGAGTGTATTCGCCAGTAGATGGAGCCAGAAGACAAAAAGTGTAGTGATGGGATTTCTGTTATTCATTCCTAGCTCTTATATAGCATAGAGGAAGTGTATACACCGCTCATCTCTGGCCTCTCAGTGAACAGAGACCATGGTGGATTAGCAATTGTGCCCAGCCCAAAAGAGGCAGTATGTTGCGGAATATTTGCGGGACGTACACCCCTGAAGTACACCCAGTGTCGGACTGGGGCACCTAGGGCCCACAGGTAAGGTTAAGTCTAGGGGCCCACCAGTTAAGTTGCTACTGGGCCCACCGGTGGAATTTATTTTAGAGGCTCACCCTACAACTACTGTAAATGACTGCAAATGCCTTCTATATGCTGCCTCTTGCTTTTTGCCTCTCTTTCTCTGCTTTTTTGTCTCTTTCAAGGATGTATATGCAGTTAAAAAACAACTCCATGTTTACCATGCTTAGGGGCCCACCGGGGGTTTCCCCTAATCCCCTGTGGGCCAGTCCGAGCCAGAGTACACCCCGCAAATAAAGTAAAATCATAGCACTCATTGAGTGCTATGATTTTAAAGTACAGTACACGCCAGGAGAAACAAGTGAATGTGTGACGGCACAGAGCTCTTTAGAAGTACGCACTGGACAGCACATACTTCTAAAACACTCAGCATATAGCAGCACGCACAGTACGCGCCGCTATACGCTGGCATTACGCAGTCTGAACACACTCTAAAGCAAGTGTGCAGCTCTCTTTAACCCGTTAACAACCCTGGATGGATGAGTACATCCCAGGGTCGCTAAGGGGCTTTGCAGGGGGATCGCTCCATGATCCCCACACACAGCCGGTGGGTGTTGGTGGCTTATTGCGGTGCTGTTTAACACCTTTGACGCCGCTGCGTCTAAATGAATGAAAAATGGTGCTTCACACCGTTCTTCATGCCGTCGGGACATCAGCAGTGAGTTCTCTGAGTCCCGATGGGCTAACATGGCAGCAGGAAGCATTGTGAAGGCCTCCGTCACTGCCATGGTTTGAATTTCCCCACTTCCGGCCCCAGGCAGGATGTGGGGAAACCGCCATCTTGGTACACCCTAATGCATTGTCTATGTCCCATAGTGGTGAAGCACCCTAGGGGGGACTCAATATTAAAGTAAAAAAAAAGAAAAAAGTTTTAAAGTGTAAAAAAAAAAGTATTAAAAGTTCAAATCATCCCCATTTCACTATTTTACAAATAAAAAAAAAATAAAAATCGCCGCGTCCCAAAAAGTCTGATCTATTAAAATCTAACATCATTTATCCCATACGATGAACACTGGAGAAGAAAAACAATTCCAACGCCAAATTTGCAGTTTTTTTGGTCATTTCACGTCCCATAAAAATTGGAATAAAAGTGTAAAAAAGTCGCATGCATTCCAAAGTGCTTGCAATAAAAAGTACACTTCAGCCCGCAAAAAATGCGTATCAACCTGTAGAATACAGATAACACATTATATTTACCGAAAATTCAACGCCGTAAAACAAAACACCTGCAAATATGGCGCAAGTACTTTTTCACAATTTGTCCCACTTGGAATTTTTTTGCGGTTTCCCAGTGTATTCTATAGTACAGTGAATAACACTATTAGAAAGTTCATCTTGTCCCACAAAATAAAAGCCCTCATAGGTCTATGTAGGTGGAAAAATAAAAGTTATGGTTCCGGGAAGACGAGGAGGGACCCCCACCCTCCCCTCCCCCCAAAAACAAAAATTCAAGGTCCTTAAGGGGTTAAACTGTAGGGATTATCAGTGTCCATAATTTCCATAGTGGAGAACAGCACCCATGCATGGGCCTTAACCTACATGTTGTAGGAATTAAGGTGGTGTCTTAGAGGGAGAGCCCCCCTCCCATTTTTTCAGAGCACTATATGAAATAAAAGGGGAGCTCTGATGCTTTGTTGCCTACAGCAATCATAGTCTTAGGGTGTGTTCCCACGGCAGAGGACAAATAGCGGTCGGTTTACCTGACTGGTACTTGTCCTGTTTTGCGGCCGTCCCCACGGCCGCGGTGGGGGGGGGGGGCTTTTCTGCACGATGAGCGGAGAAAAGCCCTCCCCCTTCACAATCACAGATTCTGTCCGAAAACCGTATGGAAGATGGTGCTTGTAGAATGCTTTGCGGCCGGACCACGGACGGAAAAAACGCCGGACGGAGAACCCGTGCAGTGGGGACTGCTGCACGGGATTTCCATAGAGCACCATTGTGCTAATTTTCGTCCGGTTTTTCAGGCGGTCTGCAAAACCGCAAACCGCTTGAAAAAATGTCCGAAAACCCATGCAGTGGGGACATGCCCTTAGACTGAGACAGTTTTCATACATGAGGCCCTTAGTTTTGGAAGAGGGATAGGGGCGTTCACTAACCTCACCTATTAAGTACATTTCCTCTATTACATATATTTATTTTACCAATCTAGTAACCATAGTGTGTAAAGTCAAGGTCAAACGTTGACATTCACTGAACATAGAAAATACACTCACAATACATAAACCAAAGCCTGTGCTAAAACCAAGCATTACATGTGCGCTTGTTGCAGTAGTTTATTGGTAGGAACAGCACAAAAACACAGCAGAGGCTTTAAACATAGAAAAGAACTGTACTCTATAAATATTGATATCTTTTACGTTGAGCATCCTTTGTTAAAATCGAGTTCATTGAGCCTATTGGAGTATCCCGTACAATAAGGAGGGAAAGGAGGGATCTGCATAGGATTATATGACTTGGTTATTTTCCTTTTTTTTTTTTTTTGGTGGGGGGGGGGGTCTGGAGAGCACTTCTATTCCATATTGCACCCATGTAAGGCTAGGAACACATCACAAGCTCCTCACATACACATGTGAACAAGATTATTAGTACCCTTTTGTTAAAGAGGTGTTCCCACCATAGACTTTGATGACTTAGTGCTAGGATATGCAATCAAAGCCTTCTAGGTGCGGGTTTGGTAACAATGGTCACTGAAATAAGCCGAAACTGTTAAAAGTAATAATAAATTCAAATTTACTGAAAATCATCTAATGACATTTTTAGATATTATGGTTCAAACAGCCACCAAACCAAAGAGCCCAGAACAACTTCTAAAGAGATTCGAGGTGAAATCAAAGCTCAAAGTACATCGCTGTCAGATGGTACCATCCGTCACTTTCTTTGCCAAAGTGCCACTTAATGAAAGACTACCAAGGAGAAAACCACTGTTAAAAGCAGATGGAGCTTTTTGGCAAGGAACATGAGCTCTTTGTTCACAGACACAAACAAGAAGCGTACAAAGAAAAGAACATTGTATCTACTGTGAAACATGGGGGAGGCTTGGTTATGTTTTAGGGCTGCTTTGCTGCATATGGAACAGGGTGTCTTCAGGGTACAATGAAATCTTAAGATTATCAAGGCATTAAGAACATCTGTGGAAGAAGCTGAAACATGCAGTCTGGAGAAAGCACCTTCACACCTGAGACAGTTGGCGCAGTTCTCACGGGGGAGGGGCCAAAAACCCCTGCGGACAGGGGCAGAAGTTTTATTTAGAGTTGCAGAAATTGCTTGTTTGCAGTGATTTCAAAAGGTTGTGCAACAAATTATTAAGTAAAGGGAACATTCATTTTTGTCCAGAACAGTTGTTTAATTTTTTTTCAGTTGAACCGCAAGTCAAAAGCAATGTCTGATTTTCATTATTCGATTTTACGTAAATTTAAATTTATGATTATTTTTCTCAGTTTCAAGTTATTCGTGACCATTTTGGGGGTTTTTTCCTTTTTTTCAAAGGGGACGAAAGTTTTGTCCCCGTGTGATTGTAAAAAAGTTTTTACAGGTAAAACGCCTGAGAGAGGGGCCAAAAGTTTCCATTTTTGCCTCTGTTTTGCTGCTCTACGTCTCTATGCGAAAAAAGGAATGGGTAGTGCAGGTGTAATTTGTTCCTATACAACAATATTCAGTAAGAAAAAGTAAAGGCATTCCCCCAGTTATGAACGGGATAAGGACTGTAGGTTTGTTCTTCAGTTGAATCTGTATGTAAGTCAGACCAGGTATATTTAGTACATGTCGTGTGGCATGCTAGCACTTGTAGTTCCATGTTTTAAAGTGGCTAGTAGCTGTGGAACTACAAGTGCCAGCATGCCGCAGCACATGTTAAACACATGCTGATTAGCATCCTGGCATTTGTAGTTCAACAGTACAGAACTTTACATTGGAGGGGTGGAGGTGGGGACTGGGAGCAGTAGAAACACACCTGCCATGCTGAGGCCACAACTGTTCCGGTTTGAAGATAGTGGGTGGGTGGGCAGGAGGAATGAAATAAGGAGCTGCTGTAATGTGCTGCCCCAAAGAAAGCAGATGGGTGGGAGGAAGTAAAACAAGAGGTGCTGTGCAATACTGTGCTGGTTGTACGACAGTGGGGGGGGGGGTTTGGGGGGGGGGGGGGGGGGTTAAAAAAAAAAGGGTTGGGGCTGCGCTGTGAGGTGCAACATTTTTAATTATTTGGGTTGTGCTCAAGTTGTATGTCACAAGGTGAACCACACAGCATAAGACTGGTACGTAACTAGGAGACAGACGGAAGTTGGAACATCGTGAGTCGTGGACTGCTTGTAGATGCGGTTTACAGTGGGACCCCAAGGTTAACAGATGCCACAATTTGGAATCCATCAGAGACATCTGTTTCATGTTTGCAATCCTTTTTGTAAGGGAAAAAAAGCAAAACATGATTTCCCGTCTTCACAAACCCCACCCTCTTTTACAGTTTTGGGGGTTAAATAAACATTGGGGGTATTTCTTTGTCAAATCTAGCACACTGCAGCTAGTGCCCCACCCGTCCACACTTGTATATTACTTTTATTGGAAATTAGGTGTAATCCAATCCTGAATTAATGGCAAACAGTATTTTGATTTACGTGAATGCTGGGCTCCCTGCAGCTCCTCTTCCGGCCTGCTGCTTCACAATGAAGTGCGTGGACAGGCAAGTGACTATGTCTATTACAGGCACATATTTAGACTGTCTACATCCCCTATCTGGCAACAGGCTGCCAAAAAACCCTTTGTAGTCCGATCGTACAGTCATGTGTCTCTCACATGCATCTGTCCCCTACTTCTTATTAACCACTGAATATACATTAGCAAGAAGCAAGGCAGCGATGGGGAATATGACTGCAGGATCAGACTACACTTGTGTTTTTTTGTTTTTTTACTAGGGACCATAGGTTTTTCCAAGAAGCTACAGACACAAAAATACACAGTTTTTTTTCAAATGAAGACCAATTGCAAAATTTATTCTTT